>VDFB02275285.1:0-116681 GCA_007258455.2 Sequoia sempervirens | reverse complement strand
TGGTCTTTCTTTTGTTTGATAGGGGTTATTGTAGTTTTGAGATGGATTATTAAATATGTCCATTAAATATGATTTAATCTTTGATTGTCATGTAAATGCAATCTAGTTCTGTTGATACTTTTCTTTATGATATCTCTTTCCTCTTTGTTGTTCATGAATTTGTTGCCCAATGGAGTAGGAACCGGTCCATATCAGTGAAGGATCAAACATTCATTATTTGAATTAATCTCTATCCATGCTAGTAGTAGGAGTAAATTAGAAATATAAATGATGTTCATGATTAAGTATTACAAACCAAGGAACAATCTCAAGGAAAACCTAAATAGCTAAATTATGGGAGTATCATGTCATGCATTCTTGCATCTTGTCATTGTGTATGTAATGTCAAATGAAATGATCAAGGTGTGTTATTAGCCTTATAAGAGATTTTTATGCAACTAGTTAGTGTTTGTCCTAGTGACAATTAAAGGGGTCAAGTGTACATTGGGTATAGTTGCTATGGTTGCAATTGAGTTACATCTTAACTGTTTTAAAACCTTGTTTAGGGTTAGCTCTAGGACTACCCTCCTCAATCTAAGCTAAAATCAAAGTGCAAGAGAGAATACCCACTCTCATTAGTTGGCCTTTAACCCTTCTCAGTTTGTTGATGAACTCCTTTTTACCTTCTTGATGACACTTCTTGGCCTTGAAGGTGAAATTGATTTCTAGGATTGTGGAGCAGCGGTTTTGGAACCCAACACCCAAAATACTTTGAATCATCCCAAGTTTACATATAACCTATATACAAGCTTCTTATCCTCTAAATTGACAAAAACCCATCTCTATGTGAAGGAAAGTCTTAGTTCATCTCTCTTTGATTGATGTTGTGTAGAAGCGATCACTTGACTGTGAACTTGACTTGCTTTCATAGATCACACCTCCACAATTAGGAAGCTTATGGTCCCCAAAAGTATAGGGAATCGTTAGGTGTGGGAACTCTTACCTACATCCTCTTTTGGGTACCATTTTACCTTACTTGGTAGTTGGGCCCTCAAGCCAATCAGCCAAGTCTCATGGATCCCACAACAAGTTTGTCTTTCCTTCTTTGGGAGAGCCATCTCTTGCTTTGATTCATCCAAGACACTTGGAGAGAGGTCCTCAACTGAAGGCAACGACACATCTTTCCCATCCAACATTGGGGGCTTAAACAAACACAATTTTTGAACATTCATTGGACCAAGTAAATCTTCATAGAGGGTGCAAATCAAGACTAAAAGTAAGCATTCTTTCCTATCTCCCCCAAAATAAGAAATAGACCGTAAACCAGAGGTCTCAATTTCATTTCTTGCCTCAGACTGTTCTTTATCCAAGTACAACTATACCTTGCTACCTACCTTGAACATGTGCTCAAATGGTGTTGATCATGCCTCTTCTTGTACTTGTCTTGACCTTGTTTCGGTTTCTATTGTACTTGCAAACATATTTGTCAGATGCATTTGATGAACTTTACAGCCCTTTGTGCATCTGAGTTTCGATCATTTTCTTCTCCATTGACTGCCCTGCAACAGCTAGAGGGCTGGGTAGTAAGTAATTGAAAAATGTCTCAGATGATGATAAATTTGTTGAACTGTGTATACTCCTGTTATAAGAGTTTTGAATTAAAGCAAGGCTCTCATCCTTATCCTCTAATGATTTTGATTATAACCTGTGAGCAGCTGCACTGAAGTCCTATTAACAACCTTCATTTGCCTATTCATTTGTGAATGGAAAGTGGTGGACCTTTTCAATCGGGTATTTATCTTTGCCTACAAGGTACATCAAAACTTTCTCTAGGAACCTTAAACCTCTATCTGATACAATGCTTTCAGGCAAACCAAAATAAACCCAAACATATGCAAAAAATAGCTCAGCTGCATCTTTCCCTGATAGTGTCTTCTTGCATGGAATGAAGATGTATGTATTGCTTAAACAATGAACTGCTACAAAAAGGTAATCATGACCCTTCTTTGGCATGGGCAACCCAACTACAAAGCCCATAGAAATGCTTTCCAATGGACAGCAAGCCATAAGTAATGGCTGATGCAATCCCAACTTCCAATTGCTTGTTTTGCTCACACTCCACTATTTGCAACTCTTCACAATTTTTTTTATATCCACTTGCATATATGACCAAATACACATACTGCTGAAGGTTGGAGATGGTCTTAGTGACTCCAAAATTCCCTGGCACCTTGGAGGTACGAGTCTCCCTCAAGACAACAACCTGCTTTTTTAAGGTACAAACAGCATTCCTATTTTGAAGAGTAAATTATCTTTCAAGTGAAAATCGGTCTTAAAAGAAAAATTGTCAATGTAACCTTGTTTTGCTTGCTTGAACAGCTCTCCAAAGCATTCATCATGCTTATAGTCCTCTACATGCACTTCTTGGGCGAAGGGTTCAGGAATCAATAGCATGCATACCGCTGTCATCAATGGCCATCTAGAAAAATATCTGTTAGCTTGTTTGTGGCTTCTCTTTTATACCTAATAACCAAGTGAGACTGCTGCAAGAAACCCATTCACTTGTAATAAGAGTGCTTGCTAAAGTTCGGACTGTGCGTGCAAGTATGGAATGGTTGGTGTTCTATATGAACAATACTCTCTTCCCCAACAAGTAGCGTTTCCACTTCTTGACTGCTTGTATCAACGCATAAAGCTCCTTGCCATAAGTGCAATACCCAAGGACTGAACTCTAAAATAATTAAGAATGATAACAAACAGGCTTACCACCTTGCAGAAGGACAGTCATTATAACATAAGGACGACCCCCATAGCTTAAGGACTCACATCCATATTCACCTCAAATGGTTGTTGCAAATTAGGCAATACTAGAACAAGTGTATGTTTTATCTTATGCTTCAACTCCTCAAAATTCTTTTGCTGCACTTTGCCCCATTTTTATGCTTAACTATGGCTTGTTACAACATGTAAAGGTGCTGCTATGAACGAGAAAGATTTGACAAACTTCCTCAATTATTGAGCTGCTCCAACAAAATTCCTTGTTCCAGTGATGTTTGTTGGCTAAGGCCACTTCACTATTGTCTCCACCTTTGCCTAGTCTATACCACTCCATCTCCTACCACAAGTCCAAGATATACCAATCATAGTAGCAATATGCAGGAATAACATGTGATCAATTGTGAGTACCCATTGCTCGATGGTTTGTACATGCCAATTTGATAGGCAGTGTTCAATAAAATCATCAAAAAACCTTGAGTACTTGAAAAAATTGTGGCTAAAATGTGGGTAATTGAAGAAACTGCGAGGTTTTTCTGGCCTTTTTAAAATAGCAGTGACTTTTTGTTTGTGAAGGCCTCAAAGCTCTTTTTTTTGTCATTTTTTTAATTTAGTGTGTTTTACCTGTTCTAAACCTATGTAATTGAATGACATTTGTAGTTTCAGTTGTCTGTGTCACTGCCACAGATGTAATGCTATTATGATACGAATGAGTACTGTGCAAATTCACACTTTGTACCATTTAAGAACAACTTGTTCTCCCTTAAGATTTCTAGTACTTGTTCTAGGTACTCATCACATGTCCTGCTGAAAGCTAGCATGCCATCCAAATAAATAAGAACATTTGCGCATCTTGCTTGCTATGCAACTTTAACAACACAAACTTGCCACTTGCATTGATCAACCACCTTGCTTGGGGTGCACTAACCACGAAAGTTTTGGATTTGCCTCATAAGACTCGATCACAAATTCTTCACCTCCTTTGACAATCCTATGCTTGTTTTGTCTCCTATACATATTGCATCCCTCTCATAGAAGTAAGGGCTTCCAAATACAACTTCATAGACATCCAATGGAATGACATCAACGATTACCTCATCCTTGAAATGATGAGATCAAACTTGATCACACACTGGGTGTTGACTGAGAATTTCACACCTTGTTTCAACCGCCCCAAGGAATATGGGCTCGGGTTTTTCTTTGTTGGCAATCCAAGGTTCATTGACTAGTGCTTGGGAAATCAAGTTTGCTTGTGAACAAGTGTCAAATAGGGCATCTATCTTCCTTCCCTTGAGCTGAAGCTTCATGTGAAACTACTCGGTCATCTCCTTCTCCTCTTGAGCTTCACTACTACTCACAAGTGCCTTACTTCATAATGGCATATGACAAACAGTCATCAACATTGGAGGTGCACTCAATTTCTTTCACTTTTTAGCTGCAACTAGCACTCATATACTTCTTGAATTGGTGCAGCGCTGGGTACAGCTTCCTACAAGCCTCTTCATTATGTGCTTTGTCAGAATGTTTACAAAAAACACTTTTATTTGTTGTCTTTGTCCTTGGTCTTCGTGTTGGTGTTGGCATTTTTCTTACCTTTCCACTTGCTTTTCCCCTTGCTTGAGCCTCCGCCTTGCTGCTTATCCTTCTTCTCCTTGCTTTTTTTGCTTGAAAGAGGAGATTGTCATCTTATTATGTGTTGGTGTTTTTTATTTTTATTTTGTGATTATACTGAAATTGTCAGTATGCTTGTGTTTAAGTTTTAAAGTTTTGAAGTTGAACATATAACTGGTTTAATTCTTTGGCACTAAGCATAGCAAAAGTTATGTCTAAGCAGAAATTTGCCTTTTTTATTGTATATACAAAAGGAAATATTGGTGTTTTTTGAACTAAACGGACTTAGTTGCATATGCATTTTGCTCATTTCTTTTTAGCTTTACTTTTAACATCTTATTGTTGATGTATTTTGCTTCAAATCTTTAAAAACATAGAGTTTATGTGCATCCCAGTCAGCACAATGAATTGCACAAGATAAATAATTTCTTTAACGTCTTTCTCTTTATCATGCAGGAATTGAAAGGCAACATTAGAGTTTTCTGCAGAGTGCGCCCAATTCTTCCTGATGATGAGTATGGTTCAGAAATTCCTGTTGTTGAATATCCTAGTTCAATGGAACTTCAGGGCCGTGGTGTTGAACTTATTCAACCACAACAAGGTTTTTCAAAACTTAATATCTCTTGTCATTTTAAACTATTGGACTTGTAATGGTAATTGAAGACTAAATATTTTTTGTTGTTATTTTTAGGACAAAAGTATGGCTTCTCATTTGATAAAGTATTTGGTCCCGAGATTACCCAAGAAGATGTATTTGTTGATATATCTCAACTTGTACAAAGTGCATTGGATGGCTACAAGGTAAATTACCATACTTTGACTTATAGGCTAAGTTTATTTAGGTTGAATATCATGTAATATAGAACAGAATTCAAGAACACAATTATTTATATATTCTCACCATTATCAGAAAATAAAATGTTCTTTGTTTCATTCTAGTTCAATCTTTTTCAAGGCTGTCGATGGGTTTCTAACTTTCTTGTCATGGAAACTATATTGGATGTGTGAACTCTCTTGAAATGCCTTCTTAGAAATCAAACTTTTTTAGAGTGCTTTAAAATTGTTTGTATACCAAAATTCTATTCAGTCTATTTGGAACACATTCTAATGGTGTGAAATGTTTGTTTTTGTTCTTTTTCATCTCAATTACTTGGGTTTTAATTTTTCTTTTGAGTTTCCTACAAGATATGCCTCATACATGTATCTCGTCTTACTAAGGCACAATCCCACAATATTTGAATTTCCCTCCAGAAATTGCAGAATTGATCCTAAAAATCCAAACTGTTTAGCTTCCAATTCTTTCTAGAGACGATTGCGAAAGGAAATTTGCAGCCATATAGAACTATTTTCACATAACCTCGAGAGAGAAAATCATGCAAACAAATATTCATAACCCACAAGCAAAAGAATAGACAAATATACCATCAAGATGATACACGATATACCCTAGGAAAACCCTCAAGAGGGAAAAATCTAGCCTCCAAAAGCATCCACACTCAATGTATTACCTCATGAACAAAGATTATAATACATCTGCAGAGACTTTGTGAATACCTCTGAAACATCGAGCTCTTTACATGATCTCCATGTGAACAAGCAAATGAGAATCATGTAACCACACATTCCAATCCATGTTTTCTCTCCTCACATGTGCAACCTTCAAGAGATTCTCAAACTAGTCAACCTTAACAACTACTCGTGTTTGTTTTTATAGAGATAAGCTTGCACAAAACTAACAAGTGGTATTACATAAACCATGTAACCAATACCATGAGCTTAAAAAAACCATTTCTCCACTCATTTATTTTTTGGTATTAAGTTTTTCCAATATTAAATATTTTTTCAATGTGCAAACCCATGTTAAATATTTATCCCAATGTTACATATGACACATAAAAGTGGGCCTAAGATTGTCTAATCCATGTGAGGCTCACATCCTTAGATCCATTAGGTGCATCACAAATAATGTTGATTTTACATTATAACATTTTGCAAGGTGAGCAACATACCTTTTCCCTACTGATTGAAACTATAATCAAATCTATTTGTTGTCTTTTGAGGGAAAACCTTTTGTTATGAGTGATAGAAATTCTTACTGTTTCTTGGTGTGTACCACATTCAAGAGTTCATTGTTCCTTTCAAGTTATTAGGTGTCAAGTCTGGCATTATGAGGATAGAGCATGTAATGTTGTTACAACCTCCGAGTCGATATCAAATTGAGGGTGATGCTTTTTTTCACTTTATTTACTGTCAGTACTGTTGGGTGCTCAAGGAATGCCAAAGTTGCTGTTTATGCTTTGATTGCTCTACCTTTTATGAATGCATGAATATAGTAGCAATACTAAGTATTAATATGTATTGCTACTAAGTTTTTCAGTGGAACTGATTTATCTAGATGCCACAAACATTTAGAAGGGTTATTTTTGTGCTCCATTAGTTGATATTTATTTAAGGTTCAGTACTCTTCCTGTTTTCATCAGTGTTGTTATGAGCACAAGAACATTTTATGGTACATTGTAAGTATTCATTACCTATCTCCCTAAATTCATGCAGGTTCAGACACAGTTTCTATATATAGAATTTGGTGTCTCATCTATTGTTATTTGTGGGAAGCACAAAGTGAGTTCGATGACCCATTTTGTTTGTTGTTATTTCAGCTTGTGAATTGGGAACAATCAGATTCTATGGTGGTCATTCTTTTTGTCTATTGTTATATCTTGGTGGTTCTTTTAAGCTTTGTTCTAAAATGTTTAAGTACTAATAAGTTCTCATTTCTAACCAATATATCACTTTCATGTTTGTCCTTTTGATCTTACTAATTGATACTCTCAATGTACGCAATATTCAAATATTTCTGATTGGAGAATATGCACTGCATGGCCATGGTCTGCCAATTGGAAGTCTATTGCAAATTAACGAATCAATTCCAAGTCAAAGCCATCACTGGATCAAGGCAATCGAAGGATATGGGTTTGGACTATAAGTGGTTGTATGTAATGGATTAGGGCTTGGTTTAAACTCAATGTTTTACTAATATCCTATATAATACTGTTCAAATATACTTAACTTATTTCCACACTTGAAATTTGATTACAATCTTCTTATAAAATTCTTAAAAAATTCAAAGCTAATTGATAATTTTTTTTTGGAGTAATACATTTCTCATTCTAGGTTGACAGTTCAGTTGATTTCCATGGTAACTGCATTCTATGCTATTTTTTTGGAGTAATACATTTCTCATTCTAGGTTGACAGTTCAGTTGATTTCCATGGTAACTGCATGCTATGCTATTGCTTAATTGGATTGACAGGCTCTTCTGAGGTTGGCTTATCTTTGAGGAGGTTGTTTAGAAGCTTTGTTGCGGTTTGTGTTAAGTTCTGGCTAAATTTTATAGAACCACATAAACATACACAAATATGCTTTAAGTTTAAGATCAAATTTCTGATAAAGCTAGGAGGGACCTTTCTTTTACATAGAAAACCACTAGGCAACCAACATGCATTGGTAGATAAATAGAATAGTTTATACTCTACAAAAATAAAGTATCTTTGCTGTTATTAACATTATCTAATCGAATTGTTTGATCTCCACCATGAATCTGCATTTCAGTAGCATGTATGGCTTTTGTTAAAGGATTCTAGCCTACGGCTTTTCTTAAAATATATGAATGGTAGTGGTGATAAAAGCAGTTTTCTGAGTTTCTCAATAGAGGCTCATAACCTTTTAATCCTTGTTTGGGCCTTACACTAAAATAAATATTACACGACCAGTTTTCACTTTTCATTTGCTTATTTGTCAGCAGATTATGTGAAGTTTTTCATTTGGTGGATGGACATTTTAGCATAAAGCAATTTTTTGTTATCATAGTACTTCTATTATTATCAGCTGATTTCATTTTATCTACACTGGATTTGGATTAATAGTGATTGTGATTTTTGGAAACAGTGACTCTACCCTATCTATCTTCATAAATTCTATGAATGGTAGTGGTGATAAAAGCAGTTATTCAAGTGTTCTGATAGATGCTCATAAATTTTCAAGCTCATTTGGGCATTATATTAGAATACATATTACAAGAACAGTTTTTATTTACTCAGATTTGGCACATGATTATGTGAAAGTTTTCATTTGGTGGATGGATATTTGACCAGAATTTTTTTTTTGTTAACCCTTTTATCTTTTATTTGTTTGCAGGTCTGTATTTTTGCATATGGGCAGACAGGTTCTGGGAAAACATATACCATGCTTGGTCGCCCTGATGAGGATTATCATAAGGGCATTATACCAAGGTCCCTGGAACAAATATTTAAGTCGAGTCAAGCTCTTCGTTCCCAAGGCTGGAACTTTAAGATGCAGGTTGGTAATAATCATCTTCTATTGTATTGACAATTATGTTGATGAGCCTCAAATGAGTGTAGCATTTGACATACTCTCTAAATATTTAAGGAACATGAACATAAGCTTAATATAGCTTTGAAAAGATATTTGACCCTTTGTTGATACCTAAAATTCTAATTTCCAGGCATCCATGTTGGAAATTTACAATGAGACCATACGTGATCTTGCTCGGGCCAACAACCATGATGCTGGAAAGCAGCATATTGTGAAACATGATGCCAATGGGAATACCTTTGTCTCAGATCTTACCATCGTTGAAGTTACGACCTGGGAAGAGGTTTCTTCACTCTTGAGTCAAGCAGCACAAAGCAGGTAGCTTTATAGATAATCAATGAAGTGGTTCTCTGTTTTTTCCTTGACATGATGTGTTATTTGTTTTAGAAATATAATGCTCAGGTGATATTTTGATTAGTTCAATTGTTTTCTCAATATAATTTTGATGGTTTTCTGATTGTGTGTTTGCTGTTCATTTTTATTTATTGGTTACAGGACAGTAGGAAAGACTGCAATGAATGAGCAATCCTCCCGTAGTCACTGTGTCTTCACTCTTCGAATTGCTGGTTCTAATGAGGTACATTTGTTATCTATTTCATTTATTGTTGGGTGTTTAGTAATTGGAAATGCTTGTTTATTTAGTGCAACAATTTAGTGATACAAAATTCCATGATTTGGTGGTGCCAGAATACCGAACAACAAGTTCATGGAGTTTTAAATCTTGTTGATTTAGCTGGAAGTGAACGATTATCTAGGAGTGGAGCAACAGGAGAGCGCTTGAAGGAAACACAGGTTTTTGCGGGATTTGACTTTTCATTTTGAATTATCTTTTTTATAGTTTTGAATTAGCGGGATTCTGGATCATGCTATTTTATTAAATAAAGCACAATAGAATTTTGTTTTAACGCTTAGCTAACTGATGTCTGAAATCTGCTTCCAGGCCATTAACAAAAGTTTGTCAAGTTTAGGTGATGTAATTTTGGCCATAGCTAACAAAGAGCAGCATGTACCTTACAGGAATTCAAAGCTAACGTATTTACTCCAGGTAATGCTGTCTCGACACAATCTTGTATAATTGAATCATGATACCTTAAATTTTAACACTTTTTACAATACTAATTTTAATGAGGGTTTTACCGTGCAGCCATGCCTTGGAGGGGATTCTAAGACTTTAATGTTTGTTAACATTTCACCAGATCCAAAGTCGTTTAATGAGTCATTGTGTAGCTTAAGGTTTGCTGCGAAGGTCAATGCCTGTGAAATAGGTGTACCAAGGCGGCATACAAGTAGTAGAATCAGTGATACTCATAGTCGACTGAGTAACAACTAGAATTCACTGATTATGTATGATTTAATATCTACGGTTCAATGTAGTCTGGTTTGGTCCATTGGTGCTGGAACGGCAGGCATTACCATTTTAATGTTGACATCTGGTATCTATGCACAGGACATGTGGATGGCCTGATTGGGTATTTCAGACACTCAAATGATCATGATTTATGCAGGGCTTTGATTTCTGGAGTAATTTATCCTCAACTCATTCAATACTGTAAATTTTTATACTGGGTGTAGTTTTATCCTGGTGCCTTATACAGGTTTTCTGACATAAGCGTACAACTTTAATTATATTGTAATGTTGTACACTAACAATCTTGGTTCAGACATTTTCTACTAATTGTTCACATATTTATTTGTGCAAAGATTCATTTGGGTGACAATTTCGACCTGTTTCAGATTGGGGGGCTTGATATTAAAAAGAATTTGAGTTGAAGGTACTTGTTTATCACAGCAGTGAATTTTTTTCTTTTGAGTATCGTAATGTAATTGGATGCTGGATTTTTGTGTTGCATGCCCCGCAAAACCTCTGAAGTTTAAATGGAGACCTAACTAATATAAGGTATGTTGTGAAGTAGTTAGTTTATATCTACCAATTATCTTGCCCTGTTGTTGCTCAATTTGACGATGGGGAGAATGGTTTATAACACTGAATAATAAGGTTACCTCATTATTTACTTGTAGCAGTCTATTAGAAGGCGATGACTTTATTTTAGGTTTTACTTGCATTAGAGTGTACGTTTCAGTTATCTACTTTGCCCGTGTAAAAACTAGAAATATTGAGGAAAGCACCTATAATAAGGACTTCTGATGAATCCATTGCGGAATAAAGGGTGATGGCAAAGGAAATGCCATTAGCTTTGATATAATCCCAATCAATGAATCGATAGAAATTATTGCATGGATTACCACTGAGGTTACTACAAAAAATAGATGAATTGTGTTTGTGTTCGACAGTTTTTATAAATTTATAAGTAATTTAATGAATAGCAATGGGTTCTACACTATCTCCAATTGTGGCAAAATAGTATCAGAAATTTCGTCTTGCACCTAAATAGGCTTTATATAGTTAATTATGGAATAGGAATAAAATGGCCGTATCATATTTTTTTAGATGTACTTCTAGGTAGGATAGAAGAAGACACCTTGCATATCAAACAAACTCATGTCATCACTTGACATAAAAAAATTGGTGCATTCGGAACATTGGCAACTAGAGCATTGAGGATCTTTGATGGGGAATATTTTGATTTGTGAAAAAAACATTTTAAAAGAGTAGAAAAATCAACTTCACAAGGTATTTCAATGTTAAAAGGTTGAAAAAAGGAAAGATAATGAGGTGAAGAGGGTCAAGGCTAGGCTATTAATGTAAGGCATATCTACTCTACATTAGGAGAGTTGTGGACAAAATAGAAAAAATATTAAATTGAAATTCAAGACTATTGTTTTACCCTTTAATCTCCTAAAAAATAATTTATATTGGTAAAGAACAATTGATATGCTATCAAGTATAGTGGGGTGCATATAACTAGATGTCCATGTGGAAGGCTATCTATTAGACAAACAAGCAGATTCATAGAAATGAGAATCAAGGAGCTTAATTGCAATGTTAAGCATGATAGATTGGAAAAGTCAATGTTGGTTGAACATTTACTAGCAATAACACATCTAATTTACATCAACAAAGCATAAGTATTGGCTAGAGAAGTTCAATTATGTTAAGATACACTTATTTGAAGCAATAAGAACTTGTAACATGAGAAGAATTTCAATCCTGACATGAAATAGATGGTCATTTACTTATCGAGGCCTTCAATTCATAACAATATGAAAATGTTAATAATAACAACAATGAACATACAAGTAATAATTACAATATCATTAAGAATAATAGGTGAAAATGACAAAAATAAATAATAATATTAAAAATAAGAACATTAAAAATATGAACAATTGGAATAATTAACCTTATTATCATTAAAACATTAGCCTTGTTAAAAATCTATAAGAATAAATAAATTAAAAGGAGAGAAGCAATCAACTCTTAATAAACATTAGCTTTGTTAATAATTAACTCTTAATATGTTTGATTGGTTATTGCTAATAGAGATTTATTCATAAGTTGATACAACCCCATTCTTTTTCATTTGAGGGTTCTATAGACAAACAAAAAGGAGAGAAGCAATCAACATGTAGCTTGAGTTGTATTGGTCTAAAAATTTGTTGCACATTATATTGGTTGTCAATATATCCTTTACATTTTTAGATAAGGCTAAATTCACTAACTCTTTTTATTTATTTTCTTGAAGCCAAACTTTGAAGAACATTGATGAGAACTAGGAGAACAAGTTACCTCAATGCATCTAATTACAATGAGGAAGGAACATGAGAAATGAACTTTGACATATTTATTGCTTTTTATTTGAAATCATTTTTTTATAAATCCTCCTATTTTATACACACGTTTTGTAAGTATCGAGCTCCTCGTCGCCATGCAACTTTGACATATTTAATGCTCTTATATCCAGTCATCTAAATTTGGTAACCACCATGGAATTTGCTAATTATGGCCATAACGCACGATATGACTAAACCTCTTTTAACTTTTAACCAAAACCTTTGACCCCCAAAAAAGAATGGGTTACTCTCTAGAACAAGTAACAATGCTCTTATATCCAGTCATCTAAATTTGGTAACCACCATGGAATTTGCTAATTATGGCCATAACGCACGATATTTACAGACTAAACCTCTTTTAACTTTTAACCAAAACCTTTGACCCCCAAAAAAGAATGGGTTACTCTCTAGAACAAGTAACAATGCTTGCTTTTTGCATCTTATTTGTTAGAGAGGACACTGTCGCATAACTTTCATCTACTTTATCTTCATTTGCATACTTATTTTGGGCACACACATGATATTCCCAATAGTATCACAAATTGTTCCTTGCTTATTGTGCATAATCGGGGTCACCAGAGCACGTGGATCAGATCCTTGCAAGTTCGTATCCTCCGAGACTGTCGACTCTCCTTATCTGCAATATTATTTTTCGACTTCTCTTCGTTTAATACCCAATGAATTTTTTTCTCTGCAAGCATTAGGGACTTAAACGATTTTTAGAGGAATGAGTGGAAAAAAACCATTTTGAATTTTTTTGTGTCTAAAATAATTACATTTGTGTAGTTGAGAAATGATGAATTCGATAAGACTATAGCTAATTAACCAAATATCCTTAAAAAAATGTCGTTTGATGTCTTCTAGTAAAGAACAATGCGGGCAATCCAAAAAATCATATCTTTGATCTCATAATTCTTTGAAGAGGGAACTAGAAGGAGACTAAATATTAGACCTAACAATATTCTATAGATATAAAATATTATGTTGGATGATAAAAATAGAAAACTTTAATTAGATTATCCATGTGTTATAGTTTTGAATAAAGTTACTTCTTTTTAATATCTCATTTGTATTATTCTTGGATTAGTTTTGGTTGCATATATTTTCTCCTTCATGTTGGTAAATTCAAGTATTCTAATGCCATTAAAATGTTTGATAGTTTCTTGTGTTATAATACTTTTCAAATTTATTCACAACATTGAATCTACATTTGTAAAAGGTGGTTTCGATTGAAAAAAAATGTTTGTGTAGTCCCTTTCTATATGACATTAAAAAGTATCACTTTTTAAAAAGGTTGTTAACAATATCCACACGGATAATTTTGTATCTAAGTGTAGAGGAGAAAAGTGCACACTTCATACTTTTTCTTCTATAATTTACACCACCTTTTGTGGATGCCATTAATGTAGATTTAAGCTTTAACACTCAATCTATCTCTTTTGACATATCCACTGACCCTAATCTTGATTTAAAACTCTTTTACACTTAATCATCCATTTCAAAGTTCACTAGCATAGTTCTCAAGACATTTTCATTCTTGAACTAGATTGCATCTATGGTCTCGTCCTCCAACCATTTGAAATCATGCATGGATTT
This sequence comes from Sequoia sempervirens, assembly GCA_007258455.2. Taxonomy (NCBI): domain Eukaryota; kingdom Viridiplantae; phylum Streptophyta; class Pinopsida; order Cupressales; family Cupressaceae; genus Sequoia; species Sequoia sempervirens. The sequence continues at coordinate 102,596 of VDFB02275285.1, read as the reverse complement.
ATAGAATTTTTCATTCAAAAATTCAATCTTACACATCACAAATAATCACTTCAAAATCATAAATCAATCTCAATTTGCATAAGACAAAAGATTCACAAAATCAACACCCATTAATCTCAACTTTTCTCTATTTTATTTTTGTCAAATAAACCCAAAGGCCTAACTATCATCAAGGAAATTTCCCACTCTTCCCTCTATACATAGAAAGCTCCCAACAATGCTCTTTCATAACACACTTTATTAGATACAAGTACACACTGGTGAACTAGTTTCACAAATCAATAAGGGCTAAAGATAGTATCATGCAAACATAACACAATCACACTAGTTGGACCAAATCATAGGAACAATCCCATCCCAACATATAGAAAGCTCATGATTCATTCATCACAAATCTCTAATCACTAACACAATACTAGTTTTCAAATTTTCATCCCTTTGTCACATTATCTCAAAATCAACATCACACTAATTTTGAGGTAAATCCTATCCATCTAAATCATTTTAACATGTTTTTTTTCTCTTCTATACTAACCAATCTCAAGTCAACATTTAATCAATTTAAGGTTTAATCATGAAGATAAAACACTCTAAATTAAATATAGGGTTAGTTTATTTTCCCTATGCGAAGGAGGGGACTCACTACTCCTAAGTCCCAAGACAAGTAGGGTCTAAAGGGAGCGAATAACTCTTGGTCACCTCAATGTACAAAGCTCAAGTAATGGGGGTACCAGATGAAAGAGATTGTAAAAGCGTAATGAAATAAAATGCTAAGCTAAGAAGAGGAAGCTACAATTTAATATAAATTGATAACAGGTTACAACAAATTGATTGCAAAAAGAGGAAAACTTACAAAATCTACCTTGAGAAGGACAAAGTCATTGTCAATAGATGATAATGTGACACATACTGATTGCAAGAACAAAAAGAGGAAAACTTACAAAATCTACTATGAGAAGAATAAAGTTGTGGTCAACAGATGCTAGCACGTCACGTTGTTGTTCTTGTCAAATCAAGAGCTAAAGACTAGAAAACTAGCAAGTACCCACCTCTTCAAATATGGAAACATGAACACAATTGAGATGAGGAAAAGTGTTGGGGTTATTTTAGGGCTTACCTCAGTCAAACCCCCATTTTGGTGTTTCTACCTCCACAAATAGCTAGATAGAAAGAAAAATAGACAAGACGTGTAATAAAATAGATGAGATGTGTGATAAAGACAAACCCCGCTATGGAGGAGAACCTGTATCATGAAATAAATAGATAAGAAAAGTATATTAGTAAATAGACAAGAAAAGATAATGCAACAATAGAGTGTTACTAACAGTTCGTGGCTCCCTCTTGGCTTGATAGATGAGATGTTGAATGCTTGGAAGAGAGCCTTGGCTATTGATGAGACTTGAATTTGGCAGACCTTCACCAAAGAGAAGAGATGTAGAAGAGAAGAGAGTGAGAGAGCAAGTTGGAATGAGAAGAAGTGAGAATGAATGAGAATAGAAGTGGAAAATGGAGTTTTATGACGTTGCATGGGCGGGAAGAGCTATTACACCCACGATTCTTCCACGACAACACGTGTCATGAGAAAAGTTCACAAAATTCCCTCATTTAAACTCAAAAAGTTTGGGGACGCTAGTGCACCAAGTAGGCATCCAACTCATAAATTTGTAAGAAATGAGGTGATGGACTGCTAACACTTCGTCGTTGTCTCTTATGGAGTTGAAATCATGAAATTTTGACTCATAAGGATCTTGCCATAAATGTGGCTAGGTGCCATAAATGCAACATGCTAAATGCGCAAGTGTGAAATTGCCATGGGGTGCAATTTTATGACACTACATTTTTCCTCCTCTTTAGTGAGTTGATTTTTTAGAAAAATCAATTACACTAAAGTAGTTGAGAAGACATAAATGCAAGATTGAAAATTTGATTATTTTATAGATTTACGTGCAAAAAAGATATTGTAGAGGCCACAAAGGTTGAGGAGAAAAATACTAACAATGCCCCTAACATTTGAGCTCAATGAGAAAATACAATGCCAGATGTGAAGTTTTGATCTGCAAGACTCAAATTTAAGTCAATTCAAAAATCAAAAGAAGCTACCATGGCGAGAGGAATGCTTAAGAAAAATTTGGTGGTTCAGAAGAAAAACATGGTGAAGAGGTGAGTATATGCCCCCTCCTATTCTTTCCCCCAGCTAGGTGGGGTGAAAACATGAAGGATGGAAGAACCACATCCACTGAGAAAAATGGTCCAAAAATGACCTATATACCCCTGGGTGGGCCCACAAAAGGGTCATTTTCACTATTCACAACAAGGAGTTGTTGACTTTTGTGAGGGAAAAGCCAACAAAATGCATTGTAAGTGAGATACATAGCCTCGAGGATCGACTAGCTTCGCATAGTTATAGCCAAGGGAGGTGAGGTTGTCCTACACCACTTTGTATTTTTAGTGCATTGTTTTAGCTCTTTCTTTTCCCAAAACAGTGGAGGTGTCTGACTGGTGCGTTGTCGTCCCGATAGCGCATCAGCATCCTCCGACCATGTTGGCTTTGCCCTGTGTGCTGTCGTTGGGTAGCATTTGACCTCGGACACTGGCGCATTGTGCAAATGTCTATGTGACATGCCTCCATCCTAGAGGCTGACTTAGAAATTATTTTGATGTAGAGATAGAAAATTTCTTGCTTATGATGTGGATGGATTTGACGTGATTATTTTTTTCCATTATAGGAGTGGTCGAGGATTAAAGAGCATGGGGGTGACTATGTTCTAATCATGCTACATGATCAGAGGTAGCGGATGTACCCAAATGATGAGGATCTATTATAGCATGTGGGCTTGTGGTGGGCCTACACGATGCCTAAGATGTGATATCATCTGCCCATGCTCACGACACTCATGGAGTGTTGGGATGCAAACACCTCCTCCTTCCATCTGCCATCAAGAGAGATGACCGTCATGTTGGAGGACATGTATCAGATCACTAGACTACCCATCCGTGAACAATGAGTGGCATACAACGAGGTGAGGGTGACATGGGAGGCCCTAGAGGGCTAATAGTATTGTGCTAAGTGGACATATATGAGAGATACCAGTAGCCATATCTACATGTGATGGTTGAAGCAAGGGAAAGTGACCATCCCACTCATCCAGAGAGTGATGGTCATCATAGTCATCCTCCGAGTCATGATGGATGGGTGAAGCTCTCACCTGCATAGGGGCCTCATCCATTACATCTGAGAGATGGAGGAACATCAAATTGTCTATGCCTAGGGTTAGATCATGCTTGCTCACCTATACCATGACATCGAGCATTACATCCATTATAAGTTTTTTAGTCTTACATCCTGCACACTCCTATAGGTGTGGGCGTTTGCACATATCACGTATACATGACCAGTTAGGTTTCCTTAGGGCATAACACTTGGTACATCGATGGCCCACACGTACCCATTGGTGTGCAATTGGAGATATGGAGAGCTCAATTTTTGGTGCCTACAATTTTATTTTTTATAGGTGTAGGATGTGAGATGACACCCTTATAGGAGGATGATCTGGTCTACTGAAAAGACACAGCTACGGCACATGCAACATGATCGACTCTCGGTAGGGTGATTAGATCATATTATAGTTCCATATTACTAGCATCAAGTTGTTCAATAGTTCGATCAGGTGCAGATGATCCCTTCGAATCCTCACATGTATGTCAGATCAGTGAAGACAACCACCCAGGCAAGTGATTGTTGTCATTCGACCATTACAAATGTCACTATTAGTGATGACGGGTTAGATAACAATGACCATCCTCCTATCCTATCGATTGATGATGTTGACATCACCCATGGTTTTAGAACATGGTGGGCGATGGTCAACCTGACCTTGATTTTCCTGACACATACCCCCATGGGTAATGTTGGTGCACAGGGGTCAGGAGGAGAGGATCGTGACAGTGACAATCTGGGAGGGCGAAGTAGCAACTGGAAGAGAGGCTGAGATGACACTGGAGAGTATCATCACCTCCACCAATAGTTTCAGTCTCATCGACACCAGCTTTGGCGACCATCACTCTCCCATGACGACAGTAAAAAATAGGATTAAGACCCAACATTGCACCTCCACTTGATCCACACTAGTAGGCTAGGGACCCAAGTGTGAGAGTAATTTACGTTGTTTCCTTTCAGTACTTGTCAGTTCAGTTTATCTATTATATATGCATATGGTTTATATGATCTGATACTGATAGTGTCTACTTCTCTGTGGTTGTAGTCGACAAATAGGAGTTGATTTCCTTCATTGGGCTTTAATTTTTTGAGCTTTCCCCAATTGTTCCTATCGAGGGGAGCGTCTTGGACACGTATAGGCCAGCATCAGCGAGGTGCCATGCCCATATTTTTGAGCCTATTACATGTTTGAGGACTTCTTATGAGGAGGCATGGGTGGAGATAGTACAGAGGGCCGCTTACCTTGTCACTGTGACTAGGCAATAGGATCAACATTCGACAAAGCTTTACACTGCGCTAGTCGAGCAAGAATAGGCTATGATAGGAGCAAAGAATGCTAAGAGGGAACACGGTGCCCTATAGAGCCATCTTGATGACCTCAACAGGAAAGCAGAAATAGTGAGGCTAACAATTGATCCCTAGGTGCAACAACTTCAAGAGGAGCTATAGTCAGCCTTTAAGCAGAAGGCTCAGCTTTGGGAGGAGGTGACCAAGCTATGAGGATAGGTTTGTGGACTGTGGTTGAGTATATTAGTGTCATGGTCACATCGATCATGGTCTGTGGCATTAGTTCAACCTCCACCTCTGCCAGTGCTAGTGCCAAAGGGTTTAGGGAGCCATTCATTGGGGGGCTACAGGCCCATTTTGCACATGCCAAATTTTGTATATGGATCATATTGTTTTGTATAGTATTATTTTGATGTATAGAACACACATATATACAATCACCACATTTTGATACAATGGTGTGATACATGTACATAACATTTTGATATATATATATATATATATAAGTACAATGCACAGATACACACCATAATAAAACACATGTATATATAATTCCTAATTAAAGAAACTAATTACATACACTTGTTTACATCATAACACAAAATAAAAAGGTAATGTGTTAATGAAGGAATGCCATAGAATAATGAACTACAATCCCTAGAGGATGAGCATCATGCACATGCCACATAAACACTATGCATAGTATTGACAAAGATGCATTGTGTTGATTGGTTCTTTTAGAGGAGTTCCATCCATAGATGACAGTCCATAGGCACCAAAACCATACAAAAACACGATTAATGTAAGGACCTAACCAATTAGGGTTGAACTTCGCCTTTTGATAAAGTGGAAGATTCACATTTCTCTAGTCCTCATAAAGAACGAGATCACCTACCAGAAAGTTTGAGAAAGAACACTCTACTTGTAATGTTTAGAAATAGATCATTAATAAGCTTTGATATGTTTGAGGGCCTACAATTGGCACACATCAAGAAAATCAAGTTGATACAAATGATCAACACAATAAGTATCATCATCAATCAACCCTTTAAGGTAAACCCACAAAGATAAAATTTCCAACTCTAAAGGTATGATAGCTTCGACACCATACACAAGGTTGTATTAGTAGCTGTATGAACACTCATGCGATAGGCCCATGAGGCATATGTTAATTGAGTATGCCAGTCTTTACCATGCTTATTCACTATTTTTTGGAGAATCCGCTCAAGAGTTTTATGAGACACTTTAGCTTGACCATTAGACAGAGGATAATATGGTGTAGAAAAATGATGTTGAATATGAAACTTTTCCAAGAATTGCTTCACCTATTTGTTCTTAAATGAAGTACCATTGTCAGTAACAAGGGTGGAAGGCAATCCAAAACATGCAATTATATTATTTAGAAGAAAGCTACAAATTGCTTCAATGCTCATGGATTGAAGTGGAACAACTTTGACCCATTTCATAAAGTAATCAATAGTAGTAATGATGTAGGTATGTCCTTTAGAAGAAGGAGGTGATATTTTACCAATAATATCTAACCCCCATTTTGAAAATGGCCAAGGAGAGGTTTGATTTTGAAGCTCTTGAGCAGGAGCCCGAATGAGATTACTATGTTGTTGACATTACTGACACTTCAAGTGACAAAGGCAAAGGAATCCCGCTCCATTATTTTCCAAAAGTATCCCATATGAATAAATTTATGCACTAGGGATTTACCACCAAAATGTCCAACCCTAGAGCCCAAATGGGCTTCTTGAAGGGCAAGGGGTATTTTCACCTTAGTGAGACACCGAAGGAGAAGACTATTATAAGATTTTCAATAAAGAACATTAGATAGCATAATATATCAGACTAAAAGTTTTCTTATCTGAGTGTGAGAATTTTAGTCACATCATTGGGAAAATTTCTAGTCTTCAGATGATTATAAATGTGAGAATACCATTCCCTTGAGTTTACATGAGCACATACTAAAACATTGGGTTTAGGTTGATTTGAGACAGTAGGGGGCGAAGAATGAATACCATGAAATGGTATTCTTCTATGCCATTGTTTGAAGACACAAGGGAGGTTGCACTCGCCATTGCATTTGCGTGTTGATTTTCTCTCCTAGGAACACTGTCTATTGTAAAAGAAGAGAAACAATCAAGCAAGGATAAGGCTAAATCTCGATACTGAGATAACATATTCTAGTTAGCCTGATACATTCCTGTAATTTGATTTACAATAAGTTTAGAATCACCATGAATGCGAAGACGTTTGATGTTTAAATCCATCGTGACATGCAAGCCAACAATAAGGGCTTCGTACTCAGCAATTGTGTTAGTGCAATGAAATTCCAATTGAAAAGATAGAGGAACTAGCTTTCCTTTGGATGAGACTAAAACTACACCTGCCCAGGAGCCAATTTGACTTCTCGATCCATCGAAGTACATCTCCCACATAGGTTCATGATTTGCTGTAAAGATATTTTCATCTGGAAGTAAATCTATACTAGGGAAGGAGTGAGATGAGGGAGATTCTGCCAATTGGTTGACAACATCTTGACATTTAATTGTTGTTTTAGTTACAAACTTGATGTTGAACTCATATAGAAACATTACCCATTTCACCAACCTTCCTAAAAGGCCAGTTCTAGTAAATAGATATTTAAGAAGATCACTTTTCACAATGACATGGGTTTCAACATGAATAAGATAATACCATAACTGTTGTGTAGCAAAAATGAGAACAAGGCATTGCTTCTCCATGGCAGAGTAATGAGTTTCATAATTGAATAAAATAGGAATGATGTAATAGGCGACTCTTTCTTTACCATCATCATCATGTTGAGCTAACAAAGCTGCTAAGGCATAAGGCGATGCAGAGATATAAACCAAAAAGGGTCTATCCTACACAACCAACATTAAGATCTTGATTGAATCAAATCTTTTTCACACTCATCATCCTATCAGAAGCAGACATCTTTCTTCAATAAATGCATGAAGGGAAGGGTGTGATCAACCAATTGAGACACAAATCTATGAATTGCCTAAATCTTCCCCTACAAATTATGTAGTTGAGAGATGTTCTTAGGAGGAGGCATGTTAACAATTGCATCAATCTTATTTGTATCGACTTTGATTCCATGGTGAGAAACAATAAATCCCAAAAGTTTGTTGACATCTATGCCAAAGAAACACTTAATAGGATTTAGTCTCATCTTATAGAGTTGAAGCCTTTCAAAGATAAGATGAAGTTTTTTAATGTGATCTTGATGAGTTGTAGACTTAGCCAAGATGTCATCAATGCAATCTTCTAAAATCTTGTGAATAAAATCATGAAAGATAAGAGTCATCACCCATTGGTAAGTTGCTCCCACATTCTTTAACCCAAATGACATGACTACGTAACAAAAGGTACCCCAAGGGATAGTGAAGGCTATCTTCTACTGATCTTCTAGGTTAATACGAATTTGATTATAGCCCGAGAGGCCATCCATGAAAGATAATAAGTCATGGCCTATAGTTGAGTCTACAATCATATCAATATTAGGCAACAAAAAATCATCCTTAAGAGAAGCCTTATTGAGATCATGAAAGTCAATACAAATGTAAATATGGCCATCAGGCTTGCTAACAACAACAATATTTGATATCTAAGGTGAATAGTCAATAAGATAGATACAACCAAATTTTAAAAGATTCTTTATCTTAGTCTTGACTAATAAGGTGACATTGGGATTCATCTTTCAAATCTTTTGTTTAATAGGCTTAGCATCAGGACACATAACGATATTGTGAACCACTATGAACTTATCGATACCAAGCATGTCCTCGTATGACCAAGCGAAGATGTTACCTTGATTATGTAACAAATCAAAATGTTGTTTAGATTCTTCTAAAGAAAGGCATTTTCTAATATTAATTACCTTTTCAGAAGACTAAGGATCCATGAGAACATCATTAGTATCCCCTTTGAGGAGAGTACTATAGTCTTTAGGATTGGAAATAGGAATGATAGGTTGTTGTTAGGTCCTAACACTTTAGTTGATAAATACATTAATATATCAACCGGGTATTGTTCGAAGCCTATATGCAATAGAAGACATCTTGAATATCTCCCTTGGGTTTCCTAGATGTTGGACAACTGAAATAAAACTCTAAACTAAGAGGCCACTAAACTTAGAAAGCATGAAATCATTTATCTAGAAAGCTTGAAATAACTAAACTAGAAAGCAAAAAAATATGAACCTAAAAAGCATAATGATTAAACTAGAAAGCAAGGAAATGATTAAACTAAGAAATGTGTAAATTGTTGAAGAAGAAAAGCTCCTAAAGAAACTATGAAACATTGATCTAACAAGAGATAACAATCTTCACAATTAATAGAAAACAATTTAACAATCTGAAACAACTGAAAGAAGGTGCTCCAGAAATTTAGACACTAAACTTAAAGACTATAGACTCAGTTACAATCTACAGGATTAGTCTTGACATAATTCCGCACATGAAAATAAACTTCAATTCCAATTATTATCTACTAAATGAAAATGAAAAATTAAAAGTAGAATACTTATCTATCTAATCTACAACCCCTTGAGTGGCTAGCTCTCGGGTGCTCCTACACCTAGCTCATATCACATATAATGGTAACTCCAAAATTACTCCATTCACATTACTCAGTAACTCCAAAGGTGATGGTCAAAACTCATTTTATTCAAATTAAGAGTGGAACTCATAAAACATAGTGGCAACATAATGATATTCTTTTGTATATTATCATTTTCAATAGTTACATATTTAAGAGCAGCTAACAAAATCCTACTTTTTAGTTGGTAAAGTCTTCAATTGATTGTCAAAACTAATAGACTTTAAATCCCATGAAATGAAACATTAAAGGGCTCGACATGAGCCATAAAGTATTTAAAACTGAAAATAACAGAAACCACAAAAACTTAGTCCATCATGTATGCTCCTAAAGTTCAATGCCCATTCACTTGTCTTCAATGGTGTTGAAGTCTGTGTTAAATATATTTGACTGGCATGATAATTGATTGTGGAAGTTGACCTGTGCAATGCTCAAAAACTAAACAATTAATTGAGCACAAGTTAGCTTATTCTGACTAATTTCAAGAAATAAAGATTGTACACCTTTTCACAAAAAGAAAGGAATTACTTATCCTGAAGACAATTAATTCGCAGGGTAAGGATGGATGAAAGATGTGAGGTTAAGTATTTAGTCCATTATATTGATGAGGTTATTTTTATCTCATCAAGGAACATTGTCATTGACATTAGATAAAGGAGTCCTATCATCAACACTCACAATGGATTCTCCAAAGTATGGTCATTTTTTCAAGCGATACAAGAATTGTCATTTGTGGTGATAAGAGGGTGAGAGTAAACACCTAAGAATTCTTCCAGCACTTCCTCTAAAAAGAATAAATTTAGAGGAAATTCGCTAGAGTCCACTTTACTTTCAATTAGTTTAGGATGAGCTAGATTGAGAGGCTTGACAAAAATCATGTTGACGCTCCACCATGGTTTCCACTTAGACTGTTCATGAGAGCAATCGAGCCCCACGTTATACTTACAAGGTATACATTCTATAGGGACTTGAATTCCTTGATCGGTACACCCACAAACCTTATGTCCATAACCACATTTAGACAAAAGGTTGAAACTGAGACTGTAACATGTTTGTAACTCTTGAGAGGGAGGAGGATTTACGTAGAGAGCATCATTCAACAATGGGGATCATACTCCTCTCTGGGGTCGTAATCATCATTCTTGATGGGAATACAAACATTAGACTCTTTAACAAAAGAGTAATCATCTTCCTGAGTAGGGGAACAATCATTCTCTTTAGCAAGAGCTTGATTTTTTTCCTCAACAAGAGGAAAATCAACTTGCTTGATAGAGGTGTATGCGACTGCTAGAATTTCTAGATGGGTAGGGTCAACCTTGTACTTGCTGATAAAGAACTCGGTAAAGTCCAAGGACCCCCAATCATCACCTAGGCATGCATTCGATTTAGAAGTAAAAGTAGAAGGAGTAGAGTTAGGATTCTTTGCTTTGGGATGATCTTCTTTAGGGTCATTCGTCTCAAGAGCAACCTTTAGGGAAAGCATTGTCGAGGAGGATGTCAACAGATTAGAAGATAACATAGGAATGCAATTTTTAAGAGTAGAAGCAACTGAGGCCTGACCAACAACTGCCATTTCACAAAGATGTATAACATCAGGGTCAACCTTGATTATAATTACTTCATTAATAGTGACAAACTTTGTGCAATGATGTAAACTAGAAGTCGCAACTGCCAAAGCGTGAATCCAGGGTCTTCCCAAGAGAATGTTGTAAGGTAAAGGTCCTAACATAATATAAACCAAGGTGGGTATAGTAGTGGTTCCCAACCTCAAAGGTAAGATTATCATGCCTAGGGCTTGTTGATCAACATTATTGAATCCACGAATGTACAAAGAAGAAGTAGCAAAAGAAGAAGAATCAATTTTAATCTTAGGTAATAAATCAATGCTACATACATTAAGAGTCGAACCAGTGTCAATGAGAGCACGCCTAATACCAATATTAATATTAACTATAATCATTAAATTATATGTTTACTTCTATACTTTTGGAGGTGGGAGTTCCTATAGATAGAACATAATATTCAACGAATCCATGTGAATATGAGCCATGAGTGCATTAACATGTATTGGCCTAGTAGAAGAAGGCAAGAGGACCTTTTGTAAAGATTCTTGAAGCATACCTTGGTAAATTGGAGTAGACAAAAAGAAAATCCCATAGTGAGATATTGGTAGGAGTAACATGAAGTTTCTCAACAAGATCATAATCACTAGGTGCTTTAGCAACAGGTTTAGGTGTTGGAGGAAGGATTGTTTGAGAAGGTGGTAAAGAAGTAGGTTGATTCAAATTTTGTTGATTCCTCCTAGTGTTGTATGTATGAGATACCTCATTGTAAGAGAGAGTTGCAACCTTCAAGAATCTTGTGTAAAGGTCCAGCGAGCCAATAGTGACTGGGAACGCATGAATAGAATCAACTCTTTTAAGAGATGGGCTAGCTAGAGTCACGTAAATGATAGATCTCTTAGGCCTTTGAGGAGATGCAAAGACTACATCTACATTTATGAAATTTTGATTTACAAAGATGAAGTAGATAGGTGTGATAAAGAGGTTTGTTCAGGAGATCTACATATAGAAGGGGTTACCTCTAAGAAATTATCTAGGGCATCATCCAACATATCAAAATATTCCTTAGAAAAAGCATTATCGAAAGCATTAAATTTTTAAATAAAAATATTCGACATGATTTGATTCATGTGGGGTTCACTAATATGTGAAGGAGGGGATGTGTTGCTCCCAATTCCCAAGACAAATAGGGTCTAAAGGGAGTGAATAGCCCTCATTCACCTCAATGTACAAATCTCAAGTGACAGAGGTACAAGATGAAAGAGATTGCAAAGCATAATGAAATGAAATGCTAAGATTAGAAGAGGAAACTACAATTTAAAAGAAACTGATAACAAATTACAACTAATTGTAGGAAAAAAAAGAGGAAAACTTACAAAATTTTCCCTAAGAAGGATAGAGTCATGACCAAGGGGCACTAGTGAATTGTCTAGATGTCTACATGTCGCACTATCATCCCTGTCAAATCAAGAGCTAAAGACTAGAAAACCAACAACCACCCACCTCTCCAAATCTGGAAACCCGCAGGCAATCAAGAGGAGGAAAAGTGTTGGGGTTGTTTCAGGGCTTGCTTCAGTCAAACCCTGTTTAGTCTTTCCACCTCCACAAATAACCAGATAGATAGAAAAATAGACAAGATGTGTAATAAAGTAGACGAGATGTGTGATAAAGAAAAATCCCACTATGGAGGAGAACTTGTATCACGAAATAAATAGATAAGACAAGTATATTATCAAATAGACAAGACAAGATAATGCAACAAGAGAGTGTTACCAATAGGACATGGCTCCCTCTTGGCTTGATAGATGATATGTTGAATTCTTTTAAGAGATCTTTCGCTATTAATGAGACATGAATCGGGAAAAACTTCATCGAAGAGAAGAGGGTGAGAGAGAAAGCTAGAATGAGAAGTGAGAATGAATGAGAATATAAGTGAAAATTGGAGTTTTGTGAGGTTGAATTGGCGGGAAGAGTTGTTACACCCATGATTTTTCCAAGATGACATGTTTCATGGGAAAATTTTGTGAGATTCCCTCATTTAAACTCTAAAAGTTTGGGGATGCTAGAGTGTCGCACAGGTGTCCAACTCACAAATTTCTAATAAATAAAGTGGAAAATTGCTAAATCTTCATCATTATCCCTTATGGAGTTGAAATTGTGAAATTTTGACTCATAAGGGTCTTGCCATAAATGCGGCTAAGTGCCATAAATGTAGTGGGCTAAATGTGCAAGTGTGAAATTTCCATGGGGTTTAATTTTATGACACTACACCCTATATTTATGGTTTATATTATCTTATCACACCACACTTAAAGTTATTTCTACATCCTTCAATCATACATGAGATACTTAAACTCTTATAAAATATTGCACTCACATGACTTATCTTTAATATGAGACTTGTTGTCACATTTGGGGTAATCCTTTGTTCCCCTTTGCATGGTCTCTTACATGTACATATTTTCATTCACACCTAGGCCAATGTATCGACACATTTGACCAAATGTATTCTTTTCTTTCCTCAATCAAATCCACAATTATAGTATGCATCTAGTTTGAGGGGGGCATATATCATACATATAATGGTTAAGGTAATTCCATCATGGTTGCACACCATACAATGGTCAAAGTGATTCGATCATGGGTCCTACGGTGATATTTTAATACAATGGGTTAAGTGGCTCCTTCATGTAGGCCATCTACTAAATTTTTACATGGTTTCATGGGGATCAACTCCATGACATCACAATATCTCCATTTCACACACTTAGCTTCATTATTACCATGATGTTTCCTTATTTAATTTTCATGTTTAGTTATTGGGAAATTGATGATGATTATTTTTTATTATATTGGTACAATTATCATAGATTCCACTAATTAATTTATGGTATGTGGGTTTTGGAGATGCATCTCTACCAACAACATAGAGAAAAGTATGTGACATTGTCCAACTATATATATTGTTTGAATATCTCTACTTATTTCAATTACCATCTTCTTTATTTAAACTTGTATGATTTATATAGTTCACATGCATGGAAAATTTTGAGAAAGATATAGAGGAGAAAAGTGCATACATTGCTTGGTTTGATTCCCATGTTGATTAGAGTGAAAACTTACAAATCAATTGGTAATTCATAATTTCATTGAATATGGAAATGAAACCCTAAGCTAGAATTCAAATGCACATTCAAGGGTGTAGAAGAATTTCAAAAAATGAGTATTAAAGTGGAGAAGGTATTTACAATTATAAATGTGCAACAAGAACGTTAGAGTGAAAGTTCAAAGGTGTGCCACACTTCAAGCAAACTTATTAGCACAAATGATTTTAAGTATTTCAAACTAAAGTCATTTTTGGTCAAACATATGGTCTAGTTGGATTCATTGTAGCTAAATTAGATATGGACCACAAATTTTCCAATTGGAAGTGTCCACTTAACATATATGTAGCATAATTTGGGGCTAGTTTATCAAAACAATAAAATTATTTAAAAAACTTGATGTTTTCACAACTCCTAGTTATAGATCTATAAGTATAGTTTTTAAAATATATATTTTTATATATTTTTTTTTCTTTTTAATAAAAGTAGATCATTAGCACCAAAATAAGATTGATTGTCTTGTTAATAAAAAATACTAAATTTAGTAAAAAAATAGAAAAAAAATATGATGTAGTAGAGAAGAGATTCAAGTCAAGATATATTTTTAAAAATTTTAAAATATATAATTAAGACAAGAAGTGATGTCCCAATGGAAAAATTATGTTTTCATTACACACAAATTTTAATATTTATTTAATAAATAATACATATCAAAATAGGGAAAAAAAATCCATGCACTAAAGTTTTAATTTAAAATTCACAAAAAAATGAAAAAAAAATTCTTTTTACTATGTAAAGAGCGATGCTCCACTTAATTTAATTTTAAATATTTTATTAGAAACTAAATTACATTGTCAATTTTACCAATAACTACATTTAACTATTTTTAAAATTTTTTAAGAAAAATATAAAATGAACCAAAAAATGTGCATTTCATTATTTCACATAATTTCAAAATTTAAAACATATATGTGACTTTCTAGTGATTCAAGTAAAAAAGTTAGATCAATGTTGGTTGTTTCCTTTATAAAAGTGTCACAAATGTTTGAACTTTCACCTATTATTTCTTCTTTACCTCTACTATATGCATGGTATGTATGTATTTATAAAATAATTATCTAAGTAGGTACCATGCTGATTATGACACATATCTAATGTGTACGGTCATATATCACATGTAGTGATGGTGCAACCACAAGGTGTCGTGTGCCTATAATTTAATGTGGATAGAATGTTTCCATGTCCTAGACACATAGGTATGACTGTTCTTATGACTTAGAGACTTCCAGATGGTGCACATGTATAGTGTGATTCTATAACACTTCATAAAAACCATGTGTAAATGTTATGGCAAGGTGTTGTAGCACCCAAGTTGCTAGAAGGTGCATGAGGATATGGTAAGGGCTACACACAAGGTACTATGAAAATGATAAGGGTTGTGGGTTGTGAGGTTGTGCTTATATAATTTTTCCACTTCTTGATAATTAATGCTCCCATTGAATCAATGTTGAGTTGAGGAAACTACACATGGAGTTGTTACGGTTTATGAAAATTAGCTTAATCTATTTAGTACTTGATCTTGACTATGTGAAATAGATTATGTCTATTAGTGTGAGAATGACTTGTATTTCCAAAAAATCTAAGCCATTATAGATGAATGAGCACAAATAGGTTCCAATTTCATGCGGCGTTAAGATTGAGTGGGTTCCAAAAGTAGAGTGTATGGTTTGGGTACTTCCACATTGAATACTTGGTGTAGGGCCAAGTATTATGGAGGATCAAGTATGGAAGATTTTTTCTCCAATCATAAGTAAAATGAAGTAAGGACCATACCACGATGGTTT
The DNA here is from genome assembly GCA_007258455.2 of Sequoia sempervirens. Classification (NCBI taxonomy): domain Eukaryota; kingdom Viridiplantae; phylum Streptophyta; class Pinopsida; order Cupressales; family Cupressaceae; genus Sequoia; species Sequoia sempervirens. The sequence continues at coordinate 86,953 of VDFB02275285.1, read as the reverse complement.
GATCTTTTAGTGAGGACTCTTGAAGAGCTATTTTTGAAGATGTAACCAAACTTGGGTGCTTACCTAAAAGGTTGATGTGAATGATGGGTATTGATGAGCTCAATTAATGGCTCAATTTCGATAGGATCCATTACATATTTGTTGTTTCTATCATACACTTTGACACTTGGTTGTTGATATTTTCCTTAAAACCATAGACTTTGGACATAAGCTTTATCTTTGTGACTTCAATGACATTATCATGCTATGAGAATTATCTATGTTGAATTTACTAGTGGTTGAATGAATGTTACTAAGGTAATTATAGATATACATTTGTTTGTGCATGCTAATTCTATTTTGCAGGTTTCCACTAAAATGTTGATGTCGAAAAAGCCTGCTACATGGGAGAAATTGTTGCCAGTTGGTCAATTACTGAGAAGTCATGAAGTTGATCATTAAAAGCCAAAGCGAGAAAACTCTCATGGAGGGAAATTCCTAATTCAAACAAAAGAATGTAACCACCTTTTTAATGGTCATATTTTTTGTTGAGAAATTATTGGGAGTGTGTTGTGCTAGGTTCCCGTTGAAGTAAGTCTGCTTTGACCAATTTAGCGCATGCATAAATTCCTCGATCTTTTTCTATGCTTTCAATATGTAGCATCCTCCTATTTTGATGGAGTCGATTGCCTGGGTAGTTAGGGATAGTAAGTAGTTTTCTCCCTATAAATAATGGTTAGATGCTCCTTTTGATAAGGTTGGACATTCTAATTTTGTACTCACATTTTCTAGTTTTACAGTTCTATGGCTAAGATGTTGTACTTATGCTTTCAAGAAATAATATGATATTTTGAGTTGCTGCATTTGAGTTAGTATAAGGGAAACTCACTCAAGGGGGCCACTTGGTGAGAATTCCATCTATCAGTCTATAAGTCATTTTTGTTCAATAGTTAGCTTTAATTTTAGCAACTATCTGTTCCTGCAACCACTGAAATTCTATTCTACGTTTGTTCTTGCAACCAAGGAAAACATAGTAGTTTCCTATTTATTGTTGAGATTTCCATTTCTATCTTTCATTTTCAGTCCAGTTGATTAATGCTTAGTGTCGATGTTGATTTATGCTCAATATTTCAATTGATTTCTTTTCAACACTTCATTTATGGTATTATTTCTTTCCTAGTTTATGGATGATTGCAATGAAGTCCTAGTGCACATATAGTGCTGACCCATTTCAAGTTTACGTCCTTGGGTTGACAAGTGAAATGCACCTTCATGATGAGTAAGATAGCTACTTAGTGTAGATGTTCAATCTCTAAGCCACAACCCTAAAGGCTCAGTTATTAAACTATTGTAGGAGGCTAATATTTTTGGCGCCATTGTCGGGGATGGTGCAAACTAGGAAGTTCTTTGGAGTCAGTGTTAGTTTCTTGTTGTAGTATTTTTGAAAGTTTTCTCTTAGTATACCCATCACTTAGGAAAGTAATGACCCCCTATTCTTTCACCAATTCTTTGTGTGAGTTGGTTGATACCGAGTTGATACCGCATGCATAGAGGAAGGAGGCAAGATGCTCACGGGAGAGTCCTTCCTAATTACCTTGATCTATTCTAGCTAGTTGAACATCTAAATCCGCCAAGGGACAAAGAAGAAGAAGCATGCCCTTTTGCTTATCCATTTCCCAATCTAACCACTTCTGACACTTCCTCTAAAGACCAAAATCTAATTAAGAATCACCTTGCTTTGGAACTTCATCAAGCAGGCATGGGTGATGATAATAATGAGAATATACATAGAAACAAACCTAACCAACCAGCTTTTCCATTCCCCATTTCTCATTAGAATGAAGTTGACAACCTCAAAAATATCCCTGCTTCAGTCCTTCCCAAGTTCTATGGACTTGTCATAGAAGATCCTGACACTTTCTTGTTTGAGTTTGAAATCCTCTACAAAAGCTATGACTATACCATTGATGCTCATAGGCTTAAGTTATTTCCTACCACCTTGAAAGAAACTATATTGATATGGTTTATGAGCTTAGGCAGGAATACTATGGAGACTTGGGATGAAATGAAGACAAAGTTCCTTGAGAAGTATAAGGAATATTGCATGGGAAATGACATGAGAGGAGATGACATCTTTAGGATGCAACAAAAGGAAGATGAGAGTTTGGAGGATTACATTTCAATGTTTTTGTTTTTCCTACAGAAATCTCCACATCATACACTCAATGAAGAATCTCAAAAGTTGCTCTTCTTGAAAGGAATCAATGATAGCTACACTAATGCTTTGGACTTGATGGTAGGAGGAGATATCACCCAAGTTCCTTGGGATGATATTAACAAGATATGCCAGAACTATTCTAGGGAAGCTTCAAAGAAAGGAAGAGGTTACCAATCCTCTATGGGTAAATCATCCACCAATGGAGTTTCAAGGATGGAGATTACTCACTTGTTAGTAGATTACAAGCAAGAAATCATAAAAAATATAGCTATCCAACTGGATACACTACAATCAAAGAAGAAGCAAGAGGAGGTAGAGGCAATGTTGGAAGAATATTGCCCTCATTGCAGACAAAAGGACTACAAATGCAAAATGGTGGCTACCATTGATAGCAAGCAGATCCCACTTGAGTTCAAGCCAATCTAGGGTGATGATGATCAAGTCTACTACATTGCACAAAGGAGACCATGGGCTCCAAGACAAGGCATGTCACCAAATCCATTATCTTTTTTTGGGACTTATTTTAGTTCTTATGCATCTAGTAACCAATGGAAACCCCCATATCCATCCAACTATGGAGGATATCCACCACAACCTTGAAATAACCCTCCAAATACTTGTCCTAATCACCAAAACTCTCCACCCCAATGGAAACAACCTAAGGGGAATTGGAAATAGTTTCAGGGAAATTGACAACCACCTCCAAGAAATTGGTAGCAAACATCTCAATGGAGGGGACAACTAGTTGCATGCAACCACCTTCGTAGCCCCAACAACCTACTATAATGCCTCCACCTACTAGCTCAAGTTCAAGCACACCTAGACCTACTCAGTTACCAGCTCATCCCACACCTAACCCAAATAACAAACCACCACAGTAGCAGCTAGTGTATTCTACAAATCCTAATCAATTTCTTGCATATGCTATGAGTGTAAGTGACATCCATCTACATTCAAGAACTACTTTACCAGCTCCCTCCAATCCTATCATCATTGAGCTTCCTATAGAAGAAGAGGAGCCTATGAATGTCCCCATTTAGCCAAGTGTGCCTGAAAATCCTAAACCAGCTCCAGTTCAATAGACTACCTAAGATCCACCATTTCCTCAAAGGTTGGAGGTTGCTAGACAAAAAGAAGAAAGGGAGGAAACAACCTTTGACATTTTGGATCAGTTAAAACACATATGTGTCAAGATACCTTTTTTTCAAGCCATAAAAGATGTCCCAATTGTTGGATGTTGTGGTTGTGTTGCTGATATTTGGTTGTCATTGATGTCAACACTATTAGAATTGATGTATTGAAGGTTGCATATGTTGAGGATATTGAGAAAATTGTTAAAGAGTTGCAGGTAGCCAGTGGAACAGTGAAGGTCATGAAGGAATCTTACTTAGTACGTTGATGATCAAGCATTGTGGACTAAATGGTTTATTTCTAAGAGTATCTAGTTTATCCACCAAAAGTTTCAGAGGTTCGTGTGAAATTTTTATCGTGTTATGAATAGTTGTGTTTTGACAGTTTTTCTATGGTTTCAATTAGTATTCGTGAGTGAAGTTGATGTGATTCTAGTAATTTCAATTGTTGTGGATGTTTCTATATTGGTTCTATTTTCTTGTGGATGCTTCTAGATCATTCTTTCTGTTTGTGGCATGTCCGTGTTGATCAGTGTGTTTGTGGTTGAAGATTTTTCTTATGTGCGTTTGAGTTTTCATGTTCTTGGCCGACATGGTGGTTGTAAAGTGTTGTGGATCCTTGGAGATTAAAATTTGAATGTTTGGCACGCTCAAGGATGTTTTTTTGGGCCACAACATAATATTGGTCGATGGTGTTTGATTTGCATTAAAAAATTATTTGTAAATTAGGGCTGACATTGCATATATGTTTTATATTTTCATATTTCTTTTGGCCAATGAAGTTGTTGATGAAATTCATGTTGTGGATATATAAGAGCAGTTGTTTGAGAAATTTGAAGTGTGCATAAGAGTGAATGTATGCTAGAGAAAGTGCAGATGTGTGAATAGTGTTCTAATCATTCGATTATAGAGCAAAGTGTGGAGTATTTTTGTGCTTAATTGGAACTATGATTAGGCTTTTGAAGAAGCTATCTTCTTAGTTCATACCTTGCGGATCTAATTTGTATTTCTTTTCTTTGGGAAGTGATCCCTCTTGTATTTGAGCAATGAGCTGTAGGCAATGTGCCTAAATGCATGTGCATTCCCATTATTCTTCTCTATACTTTTAGCAGGGTATAATATTGTGGACTAACATCCACTGTGGTTTTTCCCCTAATAGGGTTTCCAAAACCTCGGTGTTCTCTATGCTTCTAATGTGTTGATTGTTTATGGTTTATTGTTCATGCATCAGATTTGAGATTAAGTTAAGTTTGAAAATTTTAAATAATCTGACAACTGATTCACCCCCCCTCTTAGTTGTTTTTCCTTGTTTTTCCAACAATTGGTATCAGAGCAGGTTCCTCTGAAGAAGTTCAAAAGCTTGAGGTGATCTAAGATGGCATCATACAAGGACAATCCTAGATTCGATGGAACAAACTACTCACTGTGGAAAGCCAAAATGGAGTGTCATTTGAGGTGTATTGATGAACCCTTTTGGAAGATTACAAAGAATAGATATACTATTCCTCATAATGGTTCTTCCACTCTTGATGAGATTAAAGAAGCTGAGAATAATATTAGGGCTATTGAAGCTTTGTTGAGCGCTATGAGAGATTCTGAAATGATAAATGTGATATGTCTGAAGACAACTCATGAGATTTGGATGAAGTTGGAGACTTTGTATGAAGGAGATGTACATGTGAAGGTCACTAAGCTACAAAGTTTGAAAGGAAAGAATGAAAATTTGAAGATGGGTGAAGATGAAAATATTTCTTCTTTGATGCAAAGAGTAAATCAAATTGTGATGGGTATTAGATGTGTTGGTGGTATTCTGGATGAACAAGAAATTGTAGCTAAAGTGCTTACATAATTTCCTCCCTCTTACAAGTCAAAGGCTCATGCTATTGAAGAGTTTAGATCAACAAAAAATGTGATAAGGGATATGTTGATTGGTAAACTTGTTTCCTTTAAGTTAAGTGAATTTGGTGAATCCACCCCTAAGACTAAATCTTCGTTTAAGGCTTTTGTAGCTAGAAGAAACATGCAAAGATATGATCCAGGAGAAAGTTATCGAAATACATTCAAGTATGAGGAAGAGATGAAATAACTTGAAGAAGAAGAAAGAGAGGTTGAAGAGCTGGAAGCATTGATTGTAAAGCAAGAAGGTAGAGGACAAGGTAAGTATAAAGGAAAGTTGCCTATTAAATGTTTCTCTTGCAGTAAATTAGGTCATTTTTCTTCAAGGTTTCCTGAAAGAGTTCCTAGGACTAAACCTAACAAACCTAGATTTCAAAAGAAGTGATATTTTGTTGACGAACATGTGACAAATGAAGAATCTGATAAAGAAAATGCAAATGAAGATGAATGGGTTTTCATTGCTATAAAGGAAAATGGTCTAGTGGCTATTGAATCTACTAAAGTTGAGAAATCTCTTGTAGCTTGAATTTAAGAGAAGGATGAGTGGGTTATTGACAATGGATGCTCACATCATATGACTGGTGATTTTTTTTTTTTAGGTCTAGAGAAATATGGTGGTGGGGTTGTAAGATTTAGAGATAACAGTGTTGGTGTGATCCGTGGTAGAGGATCTATTTGTCTTGGTGGTAAACATAACACTGATGATTTCCTTTATGTTGATGGATTAAAGCATAACTTGTTGAGTGTTGGAAAGATGGTGGACAAAGGTTATGATCTTTAGTTCAAAGATGGAAGATGCAAGATACTCGGATGTTCTAGAAATATGATTGCTTCAAGTACAAAGACAAGAGGTATGATTTTTCACCTGAGTGTTGGTAATGTAAGTTGTTTAATTGCTCAAGTAGATGAAATCTAGTTATGGCATAGGAGGCTGTGTCATGTGAATTTTGATAACATTGTCAAGGTAAGCTCTATTCAAGCAGTAAACAGACTAGAGTTTCTTTTTGAAGTAAAAAGCATCATTCCAATGGAATACTGGAGCTGATGCATACTGATCTATGTGGTCCCTCTAGAATCATAAGTATACAAGGAGAAAGTTATTTTATGTTGCTTATTGATGATTACTCTAGGATGATATGGGTTAATTTCTTAAGAGAAAAATGTGAAGCATTAGAGAAGTTCAAAAGTTTCAAAGCTATGGCAAATAATGAGATAGGTTTGAAGATAAAATTCCTAAGGTTAGATAGAGGTTGTGATTTCACCTCTAGGGAGTTCAATTCTTTTTGTGAAGAGCATGGAATCAAAGGAAAATTATTTGTTCCCTGAACCCCTCAACATAATGGAGTTGTAGAGAGGAAGAACAAAGCAATTTTGGATGCTACTAGAACAATGATGATTGAAGGAAATGTGCCTCAAATCTATTGGAGAGAAGTTGTAAACATTTTTGTGTACACTTTAAATCAAGTAAATGTTAATGGTATCTCTGGTAAGACTCCTTTTGATCTATGGTTTGGTTATATGTCTACTATTAAATATTTCAAGATTTTTGCAAGCAGGTGCTACATTAAGAGATATGAGGACATAGGAAAGTTTGATGCTAGGAGCGATGAAGGAATCTTTCTAGGTTACTCTACCAAGAGCAAGGATTACCGATGCTATAACAAAAAATTGAGAAAATGGTTGAAAGTGCAAATGTTAGAGTTGATGAGGACTTTGCTAGATCATCTAGATATTGTGGATATGATTTAGATGACTAGTAAGATATTTCAGACAAAGGGAAGAATGCTCAGACATAAAATCAAGTTCAAGTTGTTCTGGTAAATCAAGAAATTCAAGAAGGAGAGACAAGTGGAAGTGTAGAAGAAAGAATAGAAGAACTAGAAGTGCGATTGAATCCTAAAACTCCAAGTTATGTGAGATTGAATCATTCAGAGAATTGAATTATAGGAGATAAGAATAGGTTGCAAACATTTTCACCAAGCCATTGCCAAAGGATACTTTTGATTATCTCAGAGGGATGCTAGGGGTGATTACCCCTCCTAATATGAACTAGAGATGCATTTACTTACATCAATTTGTATGCTTCAAAGCTATATTCTGATCTAGATTGATATTTATGTGGTTTCTACTTAGGGGGAGTAGTCAGATGAGCAGATATGTGGTCCAGAGCTTATATGTGGGAAGATAATGTTTATCTTTTCCATTGATGTCAAAGGGGGAGAAGATTCATGTGAAAAACTATGAATTATCCAGGGAGAAGAGCCTTGTGGGTGAAGTTCATGTAGAAGAAATTGAGGAAGAAGAGTATGAATATAAGGGGAGTAAGTGTTGATTGAGAGTTGCATTGATGGTGTTTTTCACATCATGTGTTTCCATCAATTCCAAAGGGGTAGATTGTTGGATGTTGTGGTTGTGTTGCTGATATGTGGTTGTCATTGATGTCAACACTATTAACATTGATGTATTGAAGGCTATATATGTCGAGGATATTGAGAAAATTGTTAAAGAAAGAGTTGCAGGTTGCTAGTGGAATAGTGAAGGTCATGAAGGTGTCTTGCTCAGTACGTTGATGATCAATCATTGTGGACTAAATGGTTTATTTCTGAGAGTATCTAGTTTATCCATCAGAAGTTTCAGAGGTACACGTGAAGTTTTGATTGTGTTATGAATAGTTGTGTTCTAACAGTTTTTCTATGGTTTTAGTTAGTATTCTTGAGTGAAGTTGATGTGATTCTAGTAATTTCAGTTGTTGTGGATGTTTCTCTATTGGTTCTTGTTGCTTGTGGATGCTTCTATATCATTCTCTATCTTTGTGGCATGTTTGCGTTGATCAGTGTGTTTGTGGTCAAAGATTTTTCTCATGTGTGTTCAGGTTTTCATGTTCTTGGCCAACATAGTGGTTGTAATGTGTTGTGGATCCTTGGAGATTAAAATTTGAATGTTTGGCATACTCGAGGATGTTTTTTGGGCCACAACATAATATTGAATGATGGTGTTTGATTCACATTGAAAATTTATTTGTAAATTAGGGCCAACATTGCATATATGTTTTATATTTTCATATTTTTTTTTGGACGACAAAGTTGTTGATGAAATTCATGTTGCAGATATATAAGAGTGATTGTTTGAGCAAAGTGAAGTGTGCATAAGAGTGAATGTATGCCAAAGAAAGTGCAGATGAGGGAATAGTGTTCTAATCATTCAATTGTAGAGTAGAGTGTGAAGAAGTTTGAGCGAAGTGTGAAGGAGTATTTTGTACTTAATCGGAACTATAATCTGGCTTTCGAAGAAGCTATTTTCTCAGTTCATACCCTACAAATCTAATCCATATTTATTTTCTTTGGGAAGTGAGCCCTCTTGTATTTGAGTAATGAGCTCTAGGTAGTGTGCTTGAATGCATGTGCATTCCCATTATTCTTCTCTATACTTTTAACAGGGTATAATATTATGGACTAACATCCACCGTGGTTTTTCCCCTAACAGGGTTTCCATGTAAAAAAATCTTGGTGTTCTTTGTGTTTCTAATGTGTTGATTGTTGATTGTTTATTGTTCATGCATCAAATCTAAAATTAAGTTAAGTTTGAAAAGTTTAAATAATCTGTGACAACTAATTCACCCCCCTCTCAGTTGTATGTCCTTGTTTTTCCAACACCAATATATGAAAAAGCAATCAAAGAAGCATTCCTGAAAAGTCCAAGGAGGAAAAATAAGGACCCTACAACGGTTCATGTAGTAGGAAAGTTAGCAGAAATCATGCTTGGAAAAGTTACAGTCCCTAAGTACATTGACCCAGGTAGCCTTGTGGTGGGAGTTGTCATAAATGGAGTCCAAATAATGGATGCTTTGATTGACTTGGGAGCAACAATAAATGTGATGACCAAGGATATCCTGCAACAACTAAATGTTGCAAACATGAGACCTACTCCTACTGTCCTGGAGCTTGTTGACAGTTCCACTATCAAACCTGATGGTATAGTAGAGGACCTTGTGGTAACTCTAGATTCTTGGGAGCATCCACTATATTTTAAGATTCTTTCTCCTAAAGCTACACTAGGCGAGTACCCCATTATCCTTGGGAGGCCATGGTTGGCCACAACATATGCCTACATTAGATGTCGATCAGGAGACATGACCATTTCTAATGGGAAGATTACCAAAAATCTTGTTCTCTACCCTCCTGCTCAACCATCCCATGACATGGAGAACACCATAAGGCCACATGTTGGAGAAGAGGCCGAGGAGGTCAATTTTGTGGCACAAATCATGATGTTAGGTAGAAGCTCTTTCATGCAACTACAGGAGGAATATTAAGTGTTATCCCACATAATTTAGAACCATTGTGAGGTGCATGAGGAGTCATCTACTCATGAATCTGGTTCTGCAAGTTTAGTGAAGACACTTTTTCCCACTCTTCTTGCAATAGAACTTCTTACAAAAACTGACATGCTCCATACATTGCTGCCACATGAACTAAAAATGCCAAGTATTAGTGAAGCTACTATGGTAGAGTTAACCACACAAGTACAAGTATCAGAAGGAAAACATCTAAATATTAACAAGTTGAGTCAAGAGCAGCAATTGTCTTTGACAAATCTGTTGAAGACCCACCAACATGCATTTTCATGGGACTACCATGACATGAAGGGATTCGATCCTAAGCTCTACACTCATAGGATATATATCAAAGATGATTGCACACCAGTAAGGAAACCACAAAGAAGAATCAACCCTGCATTAAGAGAAATAGTAAAAGGGGAACTTCAAAAATTATTGGATGTAGGATTTATCTACCCCATCTCAGACAGTTAGTGGGTGTCCCCATTAGTGATTGTGCCCAAAAAGGGAGGGAAGTGGAGAGTTTGTGTTGACTACAAGGAGCTCAACTTTTCCACTAAAAAGGATCATTTTCCCTTTCCTTTCATAGACCAAGTACTAGATTCCCTTGCATGCAAGTAGTATTTCTCTTTTCTAGATGGATTTAATGGCTATAATCAACTACAAATTGCACCTAAGGATCAAGAGAAGACCGCCTTTCCCTATCCATGGGGGACCTATGCCTATTTTGTGATTCCATTTGGTTTGTTTAATGTACCTGCAACTTTTCAAAGGGAATTCATTAGCATATTTTCATACATCTCACATGATTGCATGAAGATTTATATGGATGATTTCACTACCTATGGTGTTGATTTTGTAGAAGCCCTAGAAAATCTAAGGAAGGTCTTACAGAGATGTGTAGGTCATAACCTGTCATTGAATAGTGAGAAGTGTTTCATAATGATGCGAGAAGGAGTAGTCCTTGGGCACTACATCTCTAAAAAGGGAATTCAAATAGACCTAGCCAAAATTAAAGTGATTACCAATCTGCCTATTCCTTCAAGGAAAAAATATGTTAGAAGTTTCTTGGGTCATGTAGGGTGCTATAGGTGTTTCATCAAAGATTTCAAAAAAATGGAAGCACCATTGTACAATCTTCTCATTGAAGATGTCGAATTCTAGTGGACAGAGGACTGTGGCAAGGCATTCTTTGATCTCAAAGAAACTTTAACCTATGCTCCTATACACAAGGGTCCTAATTGGGAGCTTCCTTTTCACATTCATATAGATGTATCAAACTATGTTGCAGGAGCAATATTGGGACAAAAAGAAGGAACCATAGATAATTCCATCTATTTTGTTTGCAAAAATCTACAAGGGGTTGAATTCAATTACACAATGACAGAAAAAGAAATGTTGGTAGTCATCTATGCCCTTAAAAAATCCAGGCACTACATAATAGGGTGTCATATTTTTATTCATACAAATCATGCAACAATAAGATACCTCATGAATAAGCCCCTCATTTCAGGTAGGCTAGCAAGATGGTTGTTGTTGATGCAGGAGTTTGACATTACCATTGTTGATAAACTAGGAAAAGCAAATATTGTAGCAAATTTTCTTTCTAGACTAACTACATCAAAAGATAATCAAGTCATTGATGAATCTTTCCCTAATGAACATTTGTTTTCTATTAGTGTGCATTCACCTTGGTATGCTGACATAGCCAATTACCTGGTTACAAGGAGATTTACTCCTCACTTCTCTCCAAAAGAGAGAAGGGTACTCATTGAGAAAACCTTTCTTTTTTCATGGATTGTAGGTTGTTAGTTTTACACTGGACCAAACCATGTCATGAGGAGATGTGTAAGGGAAGATGAGACATATGATATATTGCATGCATGTCACAATGAACCTTGTGGAGGGGATTTTGCAACTAAGAGGATAGTAATTCAGATCCTTAATACAAGATATTACTGGCCCACACTTCATAAGGATGTAGGTAAATATACAAGGAAGTGTGATAGATGCTACTCCTTTATGACTCATGGTATCAAGACAATGTGAGTAAATTACATAATAGATGGTTGGGACCGTACAAGGTTGCAGAGGTCTTTCCTAGTGGAGCTATACAACTCACCACCATTAACAATGTTAGATTCTAAATTTTGGTCAGCAGTCACTGTCTTTAAGATTATATCACAAGCCAATGCCCAAGGAAGAATTCATGCAACAATTTAACCAACACCCAACCCCTGAACTTCCTGCAGCCAAAGGAAGTAGACCTAGTGTCCCTCCTAACTGATCCAAGTACACATGCAATCACTTCATAATAAAGACTTCCACTTGTTGTGGGAGTCCACTTCTTTATTAATCCACCCGTCTGCCCATCCATCTCCATCTTCTCTCTCTTCCATAACTTTTCCATCACTCCACTTCGTCATCACTTCATTCCACTTCATCATCAATGCATTGATTGCTCAATCATACCTCTTCAAGGTAATCAATACTTTCTATGAATCCTTTGTAAAGATACCCCAAGATTTTAGGTATGTGCAAAAAAAATTGTTATATCTTTATTATCTTTAGTGCATTTCTTTAATTGTTGTAATTAAATGTAGATATTTCACATAGCATGAATTGTACCTTGCCTTGTCCAATCATAATTATCCACTAGCCTATGCAAACACACGTTATAAATTAGGTTGGGGGGGAAGTGTCAACTCAAGTCCATGTGTCATCCATATCAACAAATTTAAATTGAGCCAATTTGAATGATGAATTGATGTGATGGCTTGTATGTGTGAGATATTATTGAACTGCCGCCATTTCTTTCAATAATACCCCTCATTAATGAATCTTTAATGCCTAGTTATAATTTCAAATGTCACCTAAAAAAAGTAATTTAGTAACCTACATGACATTAGTGTTAGTACGATAGAGAGAACTGCAGGAAGACGAAGTTGGGGTTTTCATAAAGCAATCGCAAGAAAAGGAAATTTAGCAAAGTGCTTGTTGATTATGAGCAGTTGAACAATTGGAGGTCAACTAATTCAGAGTGAACCCACAGTTCATAATGTGGTAATGCAAAATTCACCTTTCTTGGTAGAGTTTAGAAATTGTGGATGGCTGGACTATTTCTTGAAGCTCAATAGCTACAATGAAGACATTGCGAAATAATTTACACAAACATTCTCTGAGGGGAAGGTAGTAGTAAAAGGATTGGAGGTGATTGTTACTGAGGAAAGAATTGTAGAGGTAACAGGCTTACCTGCTGATGGCAAACCATACCCTGCTACAAAAGATGCAAGGTCAACCAAGGCTAAATTTACTGAACCCAGTGATCCTCCATTGGTGGTGGATAAACAAGGTACAAAAAGAACTTTTCTTCCAGAGCCATGGAGACAAGCAGCTATCCACATTTTTAAGTACATCACTTGTGAGGGCCACTAGTCATGCCTCCATTTCATACACTTCAAGCTCCTGAACCATATGAGACATGGATGAAGAATGAACATGTCCAATGTGCTATATCATCTCCTTGCCATCATGGCAGATGAAACACATAAAGGTAGGGATAATTTTGTCTCACCATTGTTTAATCAAATTACTGGTGGAAAAATTTCTGTATGAAGTATCTGATATGACATGGGAGGAGTTTGTAAACATTGATAAATTTAGACCAAAGCATATTAGAGGTCAACCTTAACCCTTGAGGGTTAGTAGGGAAGTGAGGGCTGTTGAAGTTACTCCTAGAGCATCAACCTCTGGTACAAACCCTAGTTCAAACCCTCCTATAGCTAAGCAATCCATTGAAATTGATTCTTCTGAGTCAAAATATTTAGGAGAGGAAAGTTCATCCTCAAATTCTGATGATATTGCCCCTGCCAAAACCCCAATTCAAACTAGGGCTACGCTTAGGAGAGAAGAGTCACATATGAGAGAAGCAGAAATGAGAAAAGGAAAAGCTAAGAAGCAAGTGGCAGAAAAATAAACACCAAGCCCTAGAAAATGAAAGGTTGATCACATTGTTCCTCCTGCAATTGAAGGAAAAGACAAAAATCCTCCTAAGAAATCAAAACCAGCTAGGCCAGCCACTGGTACACCTCCAAAGAGAAGCCCTAGGCTTAGAAAAATATCTAGGGAAGAGATAAAAGCCCCAATGGGGCAGGTGAATGTTGAGGAAAAAGATATTTTTGAGGAACAGGTAAATATCAGATTGGATGAGTTCGCTGCCATTATAGAACAAGTTGGGAATTAGGAACAAAATAGAAGCATAGAACCCCTGCAGTAAGAACAAGATGAGATTCCAGAGTTCGTGCAGCCAGAGTAGGATGAACAACTTGAATCTCTACAACTGGTGTTATATGAACAACAAGAATTGATGCCAAGGAAGATTTTGGTAGGAATACATAAACCTCCTGCCTTTTCATGGAATGACATAGCTCGTAAGTTGTGGAGTGAGATGCAAAGAAAGGAAGAAGAATGGAAAAACAAAGGGCGTAAGATACAAAATGTGATTAAAAAGAAAGATGCAGAGATTGAAGAGAAGAATGTAGAAATTGTTTCCTTGAAGGAAAGGGTAGATAATGTGGTAGACTTAATACCCAAAATTATAGCATGTAGAAATCCTCCTATAGTGTATGCTTTGCACTTGAAGGAGAAAAATCTTTCCTTCAAGCTATCAAGGATCATTTTAGTTTTGAGTCCTACTTTTGACACTCCACATGAATTTTTCTAGGCTTATCAGCTTACTCCTCTTCATGTTAAAAACTTGTTACATGAATTATACCTATGCCATTATGTTTTGTCTGATGATCATGATTGGAATCCCTTGCTATATATTGGGGACCTTCATTTAAGGGAATTTATGTCCTAGATTCAAAATAAGATTAGTTGGGGACAACATTATAGAACTTATAGGGAAAGGGAACATCATACTCCCTTGCTTATCAGGGTTGAATCTAGTAACCCTGGAGATATTTTGATGACATGGCACAAAATTCTTTACTAGAAGAAACCTACAAAGAATTATGCCTATCAAAGAATTTGTAGAAGTCATGAAGTTGATCATTAAGAAGTCGAAGTGGGAAAACTCTCATGGAGGGAAATTCCTAATTCAAACAAAAGAATGGAACCACCTTTTTAAAGTTCATATTTGTTGTTGAGAAAATCTTGGGTGTGCGTTGTGCTAGATTCCCATTGAAGCAAGTCTGCTTTGACCAATTTAGCACATGCACAAATTCATCTTTTTCTATTCTTTCAATAAGCGACATCCTCCTATTTTGATGGAGTCGACTACCTAGGTAGTTAGGGATAGTTAGTAGTTTTCTCCGTATAAATAATGGTCAGATTCTCCTTTTGATAAGGTTGGACACTTTGAGTTTGTATTCACATTTTCCAGTTTTATAGTTCTATGGCTAAGATGTTCTACTTAGGCTTTCAAGAAATAATATGATATTTTGAATTTTTGCATTTGAATTAGTATAAGAGAAACTCACTCAAGGGAGGCCACTTGGTGAGAATTCCATCTATTAGTCTAGAAGTCATTTTATGTTCAGTAGTTAGTTTCAATTTTAGCAATTTTTTGTTCCTACAACCACTAAAATTCCATTATGTGTTTGTTCTTGTAGCCAAGGCAAACATAGTAGTTTCATGTCTGTTTATTGAGATTTCCATTTCTATCTTTCATTTACAGTCTCATTGATTAATGCTTAGTGTAGATGTTGATTTATGCTTAGTGTTTAGTTGATTTCTTTCCAACACCATTTCTGGTATTGTTTCTTTCCTAGTTTATGGATGATTGCAATGAAGTCCTAGTGCACATATAGTGCTCACCCATTTCAAGTTTACATCCCTGGGTTGACAAGTGAAATGCACCTTCATGATGAGTAAGATAACTACTTAGTGTAGATGTTCAATCTCTAAGTCACAACCCTAAAGGCTCAATTATTAAACCATTATAGGAGGCCAACAGGTATTGTGGCCCTTTTTGTACCTTTTTTGTTGGCATAGATAAATCTTTAACTTGTAGGTGACTATTTTGAATGGATTACGATTCATTTACTTCTCATTCCTATGTTTCTTTGTGGTGGATGGTGCGTATTGGGAGATTTCAAGGGGTTTCACTAGTTGGAAACCAAGACATGTTTGAAAAGGACTATGCCTTCTAGAACCATGAGTATATCTATTATAGGTATGTTAGATGTATGGTAGGATATTAGAATACATGGAAGGATCTATACTATTATAGATCAAAAATAGGTGGACCAATGTGTAAGTGATGACCTCTTTTTCCCATATATATGGGGATGGATGGTTGTCAGTTAATCCAATTATTTTTCCAACATGGTCTAGAGAGTTTGACAGAAGGTACTAAAATAATGAATCGCAATTGGAGACAATGGATGTTGGAAAACCTAAAGTGAATCCAAACATGGTTAAAGAAGAGGCATGTGGTATCTTGTGTGGTGATGGTCCTCTTGTAGGGAATTTTGGTGGTCATTTTGAAGGACCTATGAACCAAATTTAAAACATAGTCATTGTGGTGGTTGGAAGGTAAAAAGGGAATTCCCTACTAATGGAATCCTAGGTACATCATGGAACCACCAAAGATGTGTAAAGTACTAATATCTTAGTTGTATGATTTGTGATGCAACAAGGTATTTAGGATTTAGGATTAGATGTGCCATTCACCTTTGAAATCCTAAGTATTATAAACTATTAGAAATATTTTTTAGTTCATTTAATTTTATTTCATAAATTAGGAATTCTTATTTATGGCAATTAGGATCAGTGAACTTACAAATTAACCCCAAACTACTCACTAACAATGTGCTGGAAAATCTATTTAAACTCAAGTTACTATTACATGTGGAGGTAGAGAGATGCTTTGGGAAGATTTTTCCCTTGAAACCAAGAAAAATCTAAAGGTACGAGCACAAGCGAGGGATGAATATCATTAGAACAAATTGAGGGAATCAATGACATAGAAATACCCCTCACACCAATAGTTTTTCTAGACCTTGAGACAATTCCCGTAAGACATCTTGACATCATAGCGATGGACAACCCATTAGAGCCTATTATGTTTGAATTCCAAATTACAAACAAAGAGCGAGCAACTGCCCTAAAGAATATGCCTCCTTTAACCTTGCCCAATTTCTATGGGTTAATCATAGAAGACCTAGATACGTTCATGTTCGAGTTTAATGTTCTATGCAAAAGCTATGAATATAATACAGATGATCATAGGATAAAAATCTTCTCATCCATGTTGAAAGATGATACTTTTTTGTGGTTCATTAGGCTAGGAAGAAATGCAATGCCAAATTGGGAAACAATGAAGGAAAAATTCTTGAAAAAATACCAAGATTATTTTCAAGGAGTGGACATGAAAAGAGATGATATCTTTAGAATGTCAAAAAAGGAAGAACCACTTGAATACTATGTGGAAAGGTTCCAATTCTTCTTTAAAAAATCACATTAGAATAGGTTCTCCCTAGAGTCCCTAAAGTTGGTATTTTTGTGAGGGGTAAAAGAAGATTGCATGGATGTATTAAATCTCAAAGGAGCAGGGGATATTTCTGAATTATCTTTTGAGGAAACCTGTCAAGTGTGTTAAAATTATTCAAGACTATCTATGAAGAAGACCAAGGGTGCTTTCTCTTCCACCAAAACATCTACAAGTGTTTCTAGGGTGGAACTTATCAAGCTACTATAAAACATGAAAGAAGATATAATTAGTCATCTAGAAACCCAATTGGACACTACACATAAAAAAGAAACAAGAAGTAGAGGCTGCTCTCTTAAAATATTATCCACACTACTGCTAGAAAAAGGTTAACTGTAAGTGCAAAAAATATTGGTAATATTTATAAAGAAAATAAAAATAAACCTTAATTTTGTACCCTAAAGGACGAGGAAGGCCAAGTGTTCTATAATGCTTAGCACAAACCATGGCAACAGAGATAAGGTATGCCTCAAGGCCCTTTGTATTATAATATGTCCTTTCTTGGGGTCAATTCAAATTTCCCTAATTGGAATAATCAATCCTAGAATAACATTCCAAACCAACCATAGCCAATTTCCCAATCATCTAATTGTACTCCACAATATGGTATATGGCAACAACAACCATATCAAGCCCCGAACTACAATCAAGAGTGATAGTACTTTCAAAACCAATGGCCACCACAATAGCGTGGAACCCAACATTAGTAGAACCAAAATGTCAGCTACCCATAGCAACAACAATGTTTACAATAATAACTAACCATAAAGCCAAACCTAATCATATCTACCCTAGTACAACCAAGAGCACCACAATTACTAACGAACCTATCAAATACCCAACCTATGGGGTGAGGTTAGTGATCTCCACCTTTGTTTAGGAAGAATGCTTACTGGACTATCATCTCCTCATATTATAGAGCTTATTAATGAGGAACCAACAATAGAAAATATCAAAAAATCAATAAAACAACTTGAAAAAAGCAACCTACATCTAGACATCACAAATAAGGAACCACCATTTCTCGAGAGATTGACTGATCAAAAAAATCATTTTGAACTTGAATTTGATTTCTTGAGTCAACTTAAGAATTTTTATGTCAAAATACCCTTGACCCAAGCTATTAAAGAAGTACTCGTCTACACAAAAATTGTGAGGGAATTATGCCTCAAAAAGATAGAAAGGAAAATAAATTACCCCCAGACTATCCTTTTTTTAGGACAATTGGTTGAAATTATGTTGGGAAACACAGTGGTCTAAAAATATGCAGACACTAGGAGTATTGTTGTAGATTTATAGATTAATGTCATGCTCATCAAGAATAATCTAATTGAATTAGGAGCAACCATCAATATAATGACAAGGAAATAATGAAAAAACTTCAATTGATATATCTAAGACCTACACCCATAGTTCTGTAATTAGAAGATAGGTCAATATTTAAGCCAGAGGGTATTATTGAGGATTTAGTAATCATGCTAGATTCATGGGAATATCCAACAGACTTTATGGTTTTGCAGCCTAAAGCCAATCTTGGAGGATATCCCTTAATCTTAGAAATACCATGGTTAGACACAATAGACAAATTTATTATGTATATATGGTAACATGATCATTTCCAATGGAAATATGACAAAAAAATTGGTCCTTTACTCACCTAGGCATCCCTATGTAGAATTGGAACAACTTATTTGGCCAAACTTGGAAGAGGATGACCAATATTCATTGCAAACACTTATGACCATAGAATGAAATCCAATGTTCAACATTTAGGATGAAGATGGAATTATTTATAATATCATGTAAAACTCTTATGGTGTGGACCCACAACAACACTATTATCTAACCTATTTGTAATGCCCATTACACAATATTATATCCACAACTACCTTTAAATATACTTCTCAACTATTTCATACATTACTTCCACACAGTTGTAATATTAATCAACTAGGGTTGGATGTTGCTTCTATCATGAATTTTTCCATACCAATGGAAATAACACAAGACATAACACTTGATGTCAATAACCAATTGATAATCTCCCAACAATCTAAATTACTCACAATGTTGCAAGTTCACATAGCAACATTCACATGGGAATACCATGACATGAAGTGTATATGTGATAAGCTCTGTGTGTAGAGAATATACATCAATGAAGGGTACAAACTAGTCAAGAAACCACAAATAAGGATGAACCCAACTGTATAAGACATAGTGAAGATAAAATTGCAAAATATGCTAGATGCAAGGTTCATATATCCGATCTTAGATAGTTAGTTGGTTTCCCCATTGGTGATTGTACCTAAGAAGTGAGGTAAGTGGATACTGTGTGTGGATTATAGAGAGATAAATACAGCTAGAAGGAAGGATCATTTCCCTCTATCATTCATTGACCAAGTGTTAGATTCATTAGGAGGGAAGAAATACTTTTCTTTCCTAGACGGGTTCAATAGATACAACCAAATAAAAAAGTCTCTAGAAGACCAAGATAAAACCACCTTTACATATCCATGGGGTACATATTCCTATTTGATTTTACCATTTGAGTTGTGTAATGCACTTGCAATATTGCAGAGAGTTGTCCTAAGTAGATTTTCAAAAATTTCCCATGACTCTATGGAAATATATATCGATGACTTTACCACTTATGGAAATTCCTATGAAGAAGCACTAGAAAATTTGGAGAAAGTCCTTCAAAGGTTCCAAGACCACAACCTCTCTTTAATTCATGATAAATGTTTCATGATGATGAATAAAGGAGTGGTTTTGGGACATTTTGTCCAACAAGGGGATTTAGGTGGATCCTAACAAAATAGAAGTGATCTCCACCCTGCCTACCCCCAGAAGCAAAAAGATGTGAGGAGTTACCTTGACCATGCCGAATACTATAGGAGATATATTAAGGATTCCAGTAAAATATCAACTCCCCTATTTGTCCTCCTATTTAAGGAAATTGAATTTGAATGTACCATTTCCTCCCATGAAGCTTTTGAAGCCCTCAAAACATCTCTCACAAGGACACCTATTTTGAGGGGACCTAATTGGATGGTCCCTTTCCACATACATACAAATGCTTCTAATTTCATCATAGGTTCTATTTTAGGATATAAAGAAGGAAATTTGGAGTATACCATTTATTACATCAATAAAAATATTCAATCTGTTGAGCTCAATTACACTATCACAGAGAAGGAAATGTTAGTAGTGGTATATGTCATTAACAAATTTAGACACTATATCACTAGATATTTTGTCTTTGTTCATATAGATCATACAAAAATCATATATTTGATGAAAAAACTAGTGGTTGGTGGATGACTTGTTAGGTGGTTATTATTGCTATAGGAGTTTGATATAACTATTGTGGATAATCCAAGTAAAGAAAATGTGGTAGCTAATTTTCTTTCTAGGCCAAAATCAAAATAAAAGAAGTTATGGATGATTCTTTTACAGATGAACACTTGTTTATGTTAGCCCTAAAAAAACCTTGGTATGCAGACATAGCTAACTAATTGGTTGCAAGAAGGACACCTCCACATCTCTTACCTAGAGAAGTGCACCATTTAGTTGAATGCAACTTTCCATATTCATGGGTGCTTGGTTATCTATTATATACATGACTGGCTAATATAATGAGAAAGTGCATGAGGGAAGATGAAATATATGATATCCTTAAGGATTTTCATGATAAGCCTTATGGAGGACACTTGGCAACCAAGAGCACAACTTTAAGGATTCTAAACACTAACTGATACTAGCCAAAAATTCATAAATATGTAGTCAAACATATAAGGAGGTGTGATAGATGTCAGAGGATGGGTAGACCTATAAGGAGCAATGAAATGCCCCTACATGATCCACAATTGTTTATTGCACCATTTGATCAATGGGGATTGGATTTCATTGGACCAATAGCTCCCACCTCCAATAATAAGGAATACATACTAGCCTATACTAACTATCTAACAAAATGGGTGGAGGTTAAAGCATTGTAGTTTTCTAGAGATAGCAATGTTGCCACATTCCTTTATGAGGAGATCTTCACAAGGTATGGAGTGCCCAGGGAGATTCATAAATGAAGTATCCCAATTTACTTTAGATTTGATTGCTCATTCGGTCAAAGAATATGATATTAGACATAAGAAGTCAATCCCCTACTACCGACAAGAAAATGTGCAAGTTTATGTAACAAATAGGAAGATTGAGGTCATTCTAACAAAGATAGTCCAATTGCATTGAAGGGATTGGGCAGCAAGGTTACAAAAAATTGTTTGGGCATATAGGACAACCTAGAAAACAACCATGGGATTCACACCATATGAATTGGTATATGGGAAAAAGGTTATCCTTCCCATTGAATTTGAACATAAAACACTCAGAATAATGATACAACTTGGAATGAATCTCTCTAAAGATCAGAAAGATAGATTGCACAATCTAAATGCTTTGGATGAAATAAGGATGGAAGTAGTCCATCATACAAATATTGCACAAAAATAAAGAATCAAATGGCATGACTAGTTTATCAAAACGAAGGAATTCCATGAAGGGGATTGGTAATTGCTTTATGATTCAATGTATAAGGACCATGAGGGTAAACTACAAGCATGGTGGATAGGTCATTATGAAATTAAATGTCTTTCTGAGTGGAGCTTTACAACTAACTACAATTGATACAAATAGATTCTCTTTGATGGTTAATGGACATCGAATAAAGATTTATAAAATGTCATTGCATAAAAGATGAATTTCTATAGTATTTGCAACAAAAATTTACACCACTTACAAATTCAACCCTTTTTTCCAATCATGAAAACATAACAAAATCAACAATTGCCACATCTGTAGATGAGCCAACCAGCTCGCCTACTAATATATAGCATATATGATTTCCACTTAGTAATAAAAGCTCACGTGAAAACACATGCACTATATCACCAATAAATTGTATAGGCACAATAAGTTACAAGCACTCCTCATGGGACCTATAGCAACAACTGATGTATTTACACAAGGGACCTATACTGTTGCTACCCACAACAACTACATCCAACTCAATACCACTCCACATGCAACAACTATCACTTTCAGTTATTTACATGCATCCACTCCTATTCACTACTAATTACAGGCAACATATCACTTTATTATAAATGCATTTCGTACAGCCACAAATTTCTATTCTCATATCAAGAATTTTCTAGACACGTTCCTTCACTTCAATAATTCTCTATATAGAAAGATGACTGCAATGATACCATTTAACTACATAATTTTATTTCTCTCAACATATTTCTACTTGGAAACATTCAAATCAACATCACATATGCCATCTTTCCTATTACCACACACATTAAAAGACATTATCAACTCACATTACAATTATTTTTTCTTTCACATTATCAACTATGATTACCACTAAATTTATTTTAATCTCCTATGGAATTCATTTTCATGCAATATTTATTTTATTTTATATCTATAGCTCCAATTCTTAAAATAATGATCCCCTTCATAATTCTCGTACCTTTCCATTTGTAGACTGTTGAGGTGTAAAATTGTACCCTAGTGCAATTTCTAATAATATACCCTTACTTTAGCCTCATAACATTGATAATGCAAAAAACCACCACCTTAAGCCCTTTGCCTTATCCATGCTTTGGCATTTTTCGTCAGTGGAGGGAATTTTGACTAGGACACTTCCAGGCTACACAAATGTTTGCACGTCGTGTGCATGTCCCTGACAGATTCCCAAGTCAGTGGAAGTTGATGCATTACATTTCATGGCATCCATGAGTTGTAACGTCTCCTATGACTATAGACCTACCCGAGAACATACATTTTGCCTCCAAATCCTCATTTTGACCTCACTTCTTCATTCCATTCAATCTCTCTCAATCTATCACATTCTAGCTTCATTCTTGCAACTTCACTTCACTCTCCATTTTTTCTACATCACTTTCTTGTAGATTTCAAGTTATTGGCAGTACGTTCTTGCATGACTACCTCATACTCTCAAGGCTACCATCCTTCCTTTCAACTTCTCAAGCTTTCCAAAGGGAGGCTAACACATTATTGTTATCATTTCATTGAATTATCAATATTATAGAAGGCATATAGATTGGCTTTGCTTTCTATACACATTGTCTACTTTTCTTTATTATTTTATCTCTATTGTGGTTTATTGGCTACTTGTGGAGGTGGAAACACCAAAGAGGGGGTTTGACTGAGGCAAACTCCAAAACACAACCCCAACATTTTTCATCACCATGTGTGTAGGTACTTCATTTGTGTGGAGCTTGTGGGAGGTTGAACAAACCGTAAGTTGGATTTCTACTACGCTTGGTTAGCATTTCATTCATAATTATTCCATCTTTCAAGTTTTAGTATTCTTCTTGTTGTATTTAGTTTACTATTTTATGTGTTCTTATCATTCTATCATTTTTATTTAAACTATTAGATTAAGGTTCTTGGGTTGTTAGCATGCCTTGTGATTTTAAAATTGTCAACCCAGCTCTCTATCCATACAGGATGCTAGCGTGTCCCTAAGATGACAATGCATTGTGTTGATATCCTCTAGCTGAGAGCTAGTTGGTTGGCAATTCAAGGCCTCTATGTTTTGTTCAACCAACTCCCAAAACCATCAATTCTTAAAAACTCCAAAAATATAGATTGGTTTGTTCTTTGTTTGTTGACCTATCCTTTAGCCTTTTTCATTGAGTTTACCGAGGGAAATTCACTCCCTTTAGACCATGTTTATCTTGGGACTAGGGAGTAGCAAATCCCCTCCACATTTTTGGTGAACCGAACAGGAACCTTCCATCTCCTTCTCTTTGGTTTGAAATTTTTTCTTCTCTTGCATCTAGGGTGTGTTACAGAAAAATCATTGTTAGGATTTTATGAGCTTTATGACCCAATCTATGACCTCCAAAATATTTTAAGAAGAAGTATTTGAAACATTAGAATGGGATCTAGAAGGTATCTCCCCCTCGAACCGGTCCTAATTTTGAAGAAATTGTTTTAGGAATTTCCATCAATTTTCTTCTCCCTTTGGCGAGGCAGCGACTCATGTCCCTACCCCCTACCTCACCCTCTACCTCCTTTGTGGATGATGATGTTGTTCTCAGGGTTCTTACAGAGCAAATCTATTCCCTAGATATGAGACTCAAGGAGCTTGAGAGATTCGTGGCACACAATTATAACTTTTCCTAAGTGACTCCTATCATTAAGAAATAAATAACTCTCTTGGGTAAGGATTAGAGAGGTATAATGCTTCTTTGGGGGATATTAGAAATTGTAAATACCCATGTACCCACCTACACCTCTAAATTGGTTGTCAATCAAGATTGTGGCTGGGAGATCGCTGGAAAACAATTGAATGTCTTGATGCCTAGGTTGTCAGTGTGTATGGTTGACATGAGTCTTGCTACTAATGCTAACTTCGTACCTGAGCATAGTAATATAATTAAAGTAAATAAGTTTCCTTTTGGTTTCAACTACTCCATACCTAAGACTCAAAGTGTCCCTATTTCTGGCTTTGGTGTTGATGCCTCTATAGGTAGGGGCCCTTTCAGTGTGGGTGTTGGTGGTCCTTCTAGAGGTCCCTTTGGTCATACCTCATATGTTACAATCCAATGCTCAATACTCTGCTATAGAACATGGGGTGCATGAAGAATCAGTTGGCGAGTTCGACTAGTTCTTCCCAACCTATGTTCCATGCTTTCCATCATCATAGTCCTCTTTCCATTTCCATTCTAAATAGTCCTATCCCTTAGGGAGTGGAGATCCCTAAGTTTGAAAAGTAAAATGGTCATGGGGACCCATGGACACATGTCTCCTCCTTCAATGCACTATGTATTGATTTCTTTCATAATGATTCTTTGTTGGCCAAGCTATTCCCGTATTCTCTCAAGGATGTTGACTTGGAATGGTATTGTGCTTTAGATATTAATTCTATTCTCTTTTGACCAATTAGTCAACCAATTTCTCTGAAAATTTTAGGCCAACATTGGGTTGAATATCACTTTCAATGATCTGATTCGATGTAAGTAGGGAACCCATAAGAAATTGATTGATTTCATAGCTCAGTATTAGACTATATTTTCTCAAATTTATTATCCTTTGCTTGATTCCAATGTTCAAAAAGTGCTTATCAAAAAACTTGCAACCTTCGCTACATGATTTTTTTTAATGAAATAACCCTTTCACACATTCGTGTGTTGCTTTAAGAGAGTACCATCAAGCGATTGTTTATTATGGTGATTCATCCTCGCGCTCCCACCAGGATTGTCAAACATTCGTGTTAGTCTCAAGAAAGAACAATTTCATGGCTAACATGGTCTCTATTCTATCTTATAAAAATAATATAGGACATAACATAAATTTCACTAAATTATCAAAATCATACACTAGTGTCCTACAAAAATTATTAAAAGATAAAGTGATAACATTTCCTGAGATTTGATTGATGTCCAAGTTGTATCCTTAGTGGTATGACTCTTAAAAGTTGTTAATTTCATTGAGTTACTAGACATGATACCAAATGATACGTCCACCTACATCACGTGATTTAGGATTGCATTGATAATGGGACCATTTTCCTCAATGGTAGAAAGCATAATTTTAATAAATTTATAGCCAAGCCTAACAACCAACTACATATATACATAGATTTGTTCCCATCGCACTCTGCGAACTTGGTCACTCGTTCATTTTCTTTTCATCCTACCCCATTTGAATAAGTGAATGTGGTCTCATTCACTCATATTCCTCCTATAGAACATGTGAATGATGTGTCTAATATTAGATTCACCCCACATGATCTACCCTTGAAGAAGGATCCCTCTCTGTTGTATGCTCTCATCTAAATCAATGATAACATCGTAAGTAGAGTTATGGTTGACCTGTTGAGTTGAGTGAACGTTATCATAGAGGAGGCCTTGTTTATCAAAAATTTGCACAAGGAGAAATATGATGAATCAGAGGTCACCCTTCACACTCATGATAGGTTTTCTATCGACCCTTTGGGATCCATTTCTTTGTCGGTCCTAGTTGGTCCTAAGTCTATGGATGTTCCATTTGTTGTGATCCCAGAATCAGACTTATTCAAAGTAAGGTTGGGCATTCCTTGCCTGACCTCTATGAATGTAGTCACTTATGTGATCCAAAAATTATTGAATTATCCCCACAAGGGTGTTGTGCATATTATCTAGGACATTGGATATAAGCCACCGGTAGCACATGGGGCTTCTCCTTTGACCATTTTTGGCCCATCATATTTGGAACCCTCCCTCCTAGGGGAGATCTCTTGTATCAGGCCTATTATAGGTATAAGATTGGGGGATTAGTGTCGAAAGGTGGTTTTCCTCTATCACCCTATGCAATGTCTTTGAAGGCTTGTTTGTGTACATAATAGTAGGCTTCATCCTCTGCCCCTCGAAAGGGTAAGGACACGCTTTCTCTTGTCCTCAAGCCTCCCCTTCTAGTTCCTCTATTTCATCTTCTACACCTCCTGCTTTTGCATCTCAACCCTTGGTGGAATCCTTTGTTCATGCTTATATGCATAGCACAGGAAAAGGAAAGGCACCAATGTTGTGGAAGTTGAAGCCCTAGGTTTTCTAGCTTCCTGTCCTACCCATGATGCCTCGACCCACCCTATATGACAAGAATTTTTTCTATGGGGTTGTTCCTATGTCTCAGCCTCCATGACCTTTGACTATTCTTTTACTTTTCTCTAGGGCAAGGCATGGGAAGAGGCCCAGTACCAAGATGCCCCTTTTTGTTTCTACTTTTGTGTCTCTTACTCCTCTTGATCCTTATAAGGAGTCTTCCATTCCATCAGCAATGGTTACATAGGTTGCTCTAGTGGTAGAGTAGGAGCCCTCAACCTCTTCCTAAGGTGTTCCTTCTAGTGCCCATATCTGACATAATTGGCTTGTGTGTGAGTGTAGAACCATCAAAAGGATCTAGATAGGGAGAACATGACTTTACAAAAGTATGGAGAGCAACCTCTTTCTATTTTTTATCCTTTTTCTTCTCTTTCTTTAGTTCCCATTGCCTCCATGCTTCTTCCAACTTCATTGATGGATCCTGATGAACCTCGCCCCAAAAGGGTGTAGGTGTTCATCGCTCCTTTGGTGGAGCCTCCCCTTCTTATCTCTCTTCTTGACATTCCTCCATTATTGTAGCTCATCGACATGCCTCATACAAAGATGGTGTCCCTTGTTGCTCAACCTCCTTCTACTATTGCATCTTTTGTGGGGATTTTACATCCTCCATTGAAGCACAAGTTTGAGGATGAACTTGCCTTGCATGACGGTCATAAGAAATCCTCGTCTCTTGTGGAGTTTGGTTTTGCTTTGGCTTGCATCATCCTTGTGATGAAGGTAGCCCCTACATCTCCAAAGTTAGTCACCAATCCTCTTCCCAAGGTTAGTCACGAGTCCCACATGTCCTAACCTCACTCTACTTAGTTGACTCATGACACTCCTATCAAGTGCAAGTTCAACTCGTTGGAGGATATCCCGACTTTGTCCTCGATATTTGAGAGATTGGTGACCTTAGTCTCACAATAGTTTAATGAAGAGGACCTCAATGGGCCCTCTTCCTTGGCCCTTGTCATAGGTGAGTTGGATGGTACAACCCTTGCTATCCCTCCCATTTAGGACCATCCTCCCTCCCCCTATAATGATCTATATTAGGAGCAAGATGATTTGTTGGTGGACTCAAATTAGGGTGGTACCTCTTCTACATCTATCGATTAGATTTGTGTGATTGTTTGTGTTCCCTTGTACTTATGTGTATGTGTTTTGTGCTCTTGTTTGGAGGACCCTTTCTACCCTTGTAGGTGCTTATAGATAGGTGTGAGACCTATTTACTTCATCATTCTTCTATATGTTGTAAACTTTTCTTTTCCATGTCGGGGATGATGCAAAGTGTTGTGGGCATTTAGGCCTTCTTCCATGTTGACCCAGTTTTTATTTTTCATTTGTCTTTATGTGATATTCTTCATGTTCTGATACATTTGGAGGTTGATGATAGTTCATACATATATTATGTTATATCTATTTATCTATATCTATGAGCAATTATGACCCCAAATTATCAGATCCCCCTGTCTCTTGATTTCTTTGTCTATGTCTATCTTCTTCATAATGTTATGGTTTTTATGTGTTGTCCCTCACATGTGACAAAATTCCATGGATACATCTCATCATGTATTTCATATTGTGACATCTCGTCTTTATTTTCTCTCCTTAGAATGATGTGTTCTCCTTTGCATAGCACACATCATTCTAATGGGTGGCTCTCATATTTGCTTAATTTTCAACAAGGAGTATTCTTTCAAAATGATTCCTTGATGAAATTTCTTTCAAAATATCCCTTGATGAAAGAATCCATTTCTGAAAACTTCATTTCCACAAAAAGGATTATTCTTTTAAAAGGATTCCTTGATGAAAGATCTTTCAAAAGGATTCCTTGATAACAAAATCACTTGCAAAAATTTTTGTCTTTCAAAAGGAGTGTTCTCTCAAAAGGGTTCTTTGATGTCTTCCTTGATGAAAGAACCCCTCTCTGAAATTTTTTCAAAAGGATTCCTTGATGCTTGGTGCATTATGTTTGTGTCTTGTATCCAATATTTGATATCTTGTCTTGATGTTTGTATATCTTATATCTTGGTGTCTAGCTTAGGGGCAACCTGACTAGACCTATCTTTTGTGTGATTGTCCAACAACGCGATTTGCAGTAGCCATAGGCCTACATGTTTATCGTCTGGACTCTAGCCTTCCTAGCCATACCTATCAATGTTGTCTTATATCTGATTAGATTGTGTTTATTATTTTTTGACTTTTTTCTTTTTTCCCTAACAAGTTTGACTGAAGCTAACATGTTTGTGGTGAGATTGCAACTAGCTTTTTAGGATCAGAGATCCATGTCCTCTTTGCATTTTGGTGAAGCCCCTTTTACATCAAGGTATGTTGGATCAAAGGACCATT
This sequence comes from Sequoia sempervirens, assembly GCA_007258455.2. NCBI lineage: Eukaryota > Viridiplantae > Streptophyta > Pinopsida > Cupressales > Cupressaceae > Sequoia > Sequoia sempervirens. The sequence goes on along the minus strand of VDFB02275285.1, from coordinate 57,897 downwards.
TCCTCTCCTTTTTCATTATATTCTCTTTAGTATCTCTTTACTTTAGCTCACATATGCTCTGACACATATGATTTCTAAAGTGATGGAAAAATGTTGAGGCGTAAAATTGCACCCTAGTGCAATTTCTCATAATATTCCCTTACTTTAGCCTTATAACATTGATAATGCAAAAACCCACCACCTTAAGCCCTTTATCTTATCCATGCTTTGACATTTTCCGTCAGTGGAGAGAATTTTGAATAGGACACTTCCATGACACACAAAATTTTGTGCACCGTGTATGAATCCTTGATAGATTCATGGGTCAATGGATGTTTAGGCATTACATTTCATGGCATCTACAAGTTGTAACATCTCTTACGACTGCAGACCTACTTTAGAATGTTCCTTTTTCCTCCAAATCCTCATTTTGACCTCACTTCTTCATTCCATTCAATCTATCTTGATCTATCACATTCTAACTTCATTCTTGCAGCTTCAATTTACTCTCTCCATTCTTTCTATATCACTTTCTTGTAGGTTTCAAGTTATTAGCACTGCGTTCTTCCATCTCCGTATCATACTCTCAAGGATACCATCCTTCATTTCAACTTCTCAAGCTTACCAAAGAGAGGTTAACACTATTAATTTTCATTATATTGCATTATCAATATTATAGATGGGTAAGTGCAAAAAGATGGGGGGCCAAAAAGGGGGCTTAAGTGGCCATTTTTCTTCTAAAATCAGGAAATACTGACCTTGGATGTGAAATTGAGGATAGTTACACTCAAAATTTTGAGATGGAAAAAAAACAAGGATCATAGTGCTCTGAATCTACTTTATAAACTACTAATTTATTTTGAAAATGGTTGAGATTAATGGGTTCAAAAGATGGGCCCACATAAATTGGTGTTATTTTTTCAGAAAAAACATAACATAGCAACTTTTGTTGGAACGTAGCACGGTGAACTTTTTTTTAGTATTTTTAAAATCGCTTTGGTGAGAAATTAGTTAATAGTATGTATTTGATGCATGATTTTTTTGATAATTTTTTAATGAATATTTATTTTTATTTTTTATTTTCAAAGTGAACACTTCGTGAAAAAAATAAAATTAGTTGTGCTACCCCTACAAAATTTGGAAACTAATTGATTTTTTTTAATATTTGTGGAATGCAGTCTAGTTTATAAAAATGTAATTTATTTGAAATTTTGATGAACAATTAATTTATAACAAAAAAAATACCAAACACTACTTTTTGCAACAAAAAAAACACAAACAAAAGAAATTATAGATCAAAGGCTTAACAATGTCAAAAAGTGAAAAAAATTACACTGTTGGATAGATAAGAGAGAGCCTACCATTACCTAGGTGTTTGATTTGTTCAATATTGAAACACATATAATCTTGATGATGAGCATGAACCCGATCATGTGAAATATTGTATAATTTGCAAAAACACATCTCTGGTTGTTAGGAAGGCCCTCCAAGCCTTTGGGTTGAGATTCCAGGGAAAATACCAAGCCCAAGGCTTGGGGATTCCCAAAGCGATACATAGTGTGAGTGTGTTATAATGCGCTCATGTTATTTAAATGCATTGACAAAACACAAGTGCATTATAACACACTCGCATTTTGTGAATGCATTGACAAAATGCGAGTGTGTTATAACACACTCGCATTTTAGTCTACATTGAATTTATTTTTCTTCTCTTTTCTTTATTCTTCTTGTTATCTTTTAGGGAAACTATATACATATGTACATTTACTTTCTTATACTTTAAGTTACATTTCATGTATATATTTTTATGATGTTTGAGAGTGGTTTCAGATCTTTACGAGTCATAATGCAAATTCTTGTTTTTGGAATATCTCACAAATTTTAGATTTAGTCAAATTTTTGTAATCAACATGTCAAATCCAATAATCAAGAGGTCAAATTTCAATAATCAGCAAGTTGTATTGTTTGTCTCTCTATCTCATTCATTTTTTTATCCCTTACACTCTAGACCTCTCTCTCTCTCCCTCTCTCCTTTGCCCTCTATTTCTCTCTATCTCACTTCTCTCTCACTCCCTCCCTCCTTCTCTCTCTACTTATCTCTATCTCCCTCCCTCCATCATTCCCTCTCTCTCTACCTACCTCTCCCTCTATCACTCTCTACCACTCTATTTCTCTCTCTCACCTCCCTCTCTCTCCCTCCATACTCTCTCCCTCTCTTCTTCCCTATCTACTCTCTATCTCCCAATCCCTCTCTCTACCCACCTTCGCATCCATCACACCCTACCACTCTCTCTCTACACCTCTCTATCTCACCTTTCTCTCCCTCCCTACCTCTCCCTTCCTCCCCAATTCCCTCTCTACTTATCTATATCTCTCATCTCTACCTCTCCTTCCCTCTCTACTTATCTTTATCTCCTCTCCCTCTCTCTATCTACCTCTCCTTCCACCACTCTATTTATCTCTATCTCACCTCTCTCTCCCTCACTACATCTCGCTCCCTCTCTCCCTCCCTCTACTTATCTATATCTCCCCTCTCTCTCTCTCTACCTTCCTCTCCATCCATCACAGCCTATCACTCTCTCTCTATTACTCTTTATATCACCTCCCACTCTCTCCATCCATACCTCTCCCTCTCCTTCACTCTCTACTCTCTATCTCCCCAATCCCTCTCTACCTACCTCTCCATCCATCACTCCCTACCACACTCTCTACACCTCTCTATCTCACTTCTCTCCATCCTCCCTCATTCCCTCTCTACTTATCTCTCTACCTCTTCTTCCCTCTCTAATTATTTTTATCTCCCCTTGCCCTCTCTCTATCTACCTCTCCCTCCATCTCTCTCTCACACTAGATGTCTCCCTCCCTACCTTTTCCCCTGTCTACTCTCTATCTCTCCTCTCCATCCCTCTACATCTCTCTCTCCCTCCCTCCTCCCTCACCCTCTTTCTCTCTCACTCTCTCCTCTCTATCTCACCATTATCTCTTTCCATTTATGTAACTCTCTCCTTTATATATCATCATTTTATCTCTACTTATCTTTATCTCACCTATCCCTCTTTACCTCTCCCTTCCTCCCCTCTCTCGCCCACCCTACCTCCTTCCCTCTATCTCTATCTCTTTCTACTTCTCCCTATCTCACCTATCCCTCTCTATCTACATATCCCTCCATCACTATATACCACACTCTCTATTGCTCTCTATCTCACCTCTCTCTCACCTCTCTCTCTCCCTCCATCTATCCTTCCTTATATACTCTTTATCTCTCATGTCTCTCTACCTCTCCTTCCTTCTCTACTTATTTTTATCTCCCCTTTCCCTCCTGACCTCTCTCTCTCTCCCCCCAATCCATCCCTCCCCCTCTTTCTCTCTCCCCCTATGAGGGTTGAGGGTGTAAGGTTTAGTGTTTAAGGTATAGGGTTGAGGTTACAAGGTTAAGTTTATAGGGTATAGGGATTAGGGTTTATGATATTAGGTATAAATTTGAGGGTATAGGGTATAGGTATGAGGGATGAGGGTTTAGGATTGAGGGTTGAGGGACATTGTTTAGGGTTGAGAGTATAACGTGAAGTGTATAGGGTATATGGATTCAGGTTTTAGGATATTGGGTATATGGTTGAGGGTATTGGGTTGAGGATATTAGGTTTAGGGTTGAGGGTTTGGGGTTTATGATTTATGCATAAATTTGAGGGTTGAGGGTTGAGGGTTGAGGTATAATGTTCAAGGTTGAGTGTATAAGGTTAAGTGTATAGGGTATAGGGATTAGGGTTTAGGATATTATGTATAGCGTTTAGGGTGTAGGGTTTAAGGTATAAGGTATAGGGTAAAGTATTGAGAGTGTAGGGTTTGTTTTTTAAGTATAGGGTTGAGGGATAATGTTTAGGGTTTAGGTTATAATGTTAAGGGTATAGGGTGTAGAGATGAGGGTTAAGGGTGTAGGGTTTTAGGGTTTAAGGTATAGGTTTCAAGGTTGAGGGATAGTGTTCAAGGTTGAGGGTATAGGGCTAAGTGTATAGGGTATAGGGATTAGGGTTTAGAATATTGGGTATAAGGTTGAGGGTATTGGGTTTACGATTGAGGGTTTAGGGTTTAGCTTACAAGGTTGAATGTAGGATTTAGGGTTTAAGAATAGGGTTGAGGGAAGATGTTTAGGGTTTAGGTTATAAGGTTGAAGGTATAGGGTATAGGGATGAGGGTTGAAGGTGTAGGGTTTAAGTTTTAAGGTATAGGGTATAGGGTTGAGGGCTGAGTATAGTGTTCAAGGTTGAGGGTATAGGGTTAAGTATATAGTGTATAGGGGTTAGGGTTTAGGATATTGGATATAGGGTTGAGGGTATTTGGTTTAGGATTGAGGGTTGAGGGTTTATGGTTCAAGGTTTAGATTACAAGGTTTAATGTAGGGTTTAGGGTTTAATTATAGGGTTAAGGGTTGAGGGACAATGTTTAGGGTTTAGGGTATAAGGATGAGCATTGAGGGTGTAGGGTTTAGGGTTTAAGGTATAGGATTGAGGGTTGAGGGATAGTGTTCAGGGTTTGAAGGGTATAAGGTTAAGTTCATAAGGCATATGGATTAGGGTTTAGGATATTGGTTATAGGGTTGAGGGTAATAGGTTTAGGGATTAGGGTGTAGGGTACAAGGTTGAATGTAGGGTTTAGGGTTTGAGTATAGGGTTGAGGGATAATGTTTAAGGTTTAGGGTATAGGTTATAGGGATGAGGGATGAGGTTTTAAGGTTGAGGGTCTAAGTTATAGGGTTGAGGGTTGAGGGATAATGTTTAGGGTTGAGGGTATAGGGTTAAGTGTATAGGGTATAGGGATTAGGGTTTAGGATATTCGGTATAGGGTTGAGGGTATTGGGTTTAGGGTTGAGGGTTTAGGTTACAAGGTTGAATGTAGGGTTGGGAGTTTAAGTATAGGGTTGAGGGTTGAGGTTATAAGGTTAAAGTGTATAGGGTATATAGGGATTAGGCTTTAGGATAATGGGTATAGGGTTTAGGTGTAGTGTTTAGGGTATAAGGTATAGGGTTAAGGGTTGAGAGTGTAGGGTTTAGGGTTTAAGTATAGGGTTAATGGATAATGTTCAGGCTTTAGGATATAAGGTTAATGGTATAGTGTATAGGGATGAGGGTTGAAGGTGTAGTATTTAGGGTTTAAGGTATAGGTTCAAGGTTTGAGTGATAGTGTTCAGGGTTGAGGGTATAGGGTTGAGGGTCAAGGTTAAGTGTACAAGGTATAGGGATTAGGGTTTAGGATATTGGGTATAGGTTATAGGGTTGAGGGTTGAGGGTATAAGGTATAGGGTTAAGGGTTGAGAGTGTAGAGTTTATGGTTTAAATATAGGGTTGAGGATATATAGTTGAGGGATAATGTTTAGGGTTTAGGTTATAAGGTTGAGGATATAGGGTATATGTATGAGGTTTGAGGGTGTAGGGTTTAGGGTTTAAGGTATAGGGTTGAGGGTTTAGGGATAGTATTTAAGGTTGAGGGTACAAGGTTAAGTGTATAGGGTTGAGAGTTTAGGGTACAAGATTGAATGTAGGGCTTAGGGTTTAAGTTTATGGTTGAGGGATAATTTTTAGGGTTTATGGTTGAGGGTGTAGGGTTTAGTGTATAGGGATTATGATTTGTGATATTTGGTATAGGGTTTGGGATATTGAGAAAGAGAGTGAAATGGAGAGAGGAAGAGAGGTAATAGAGAGAGAGGAGAGAGTGAAGGAGGAAGGTGAAGAGATAGAGAGAGAGGAGGGAGGGATAGAGAGGTAGAGATGGATAGGTTAGAAAAAAGAAGCAAAGAGGGAAAGAGGATGGGAGGAAGGAAGAGAGAAAAAGGGGGAGATAGATAATATTAGAGAGGGAAGGAGGGAGGGAGGGAGAGAGAAGTGAGATCCCATTTCTTTGAGGCATAAAAAAATTAACAAGATAGTGCTTGTTGTATGAAAAATTCCTCAAAGAAATGGGGTCACATGGTGATGCACCTCATTTCTTTGATACCCCATTTATTTGAGGAATTTTTCATACAACAAGCACTACCTTGTCAATGCTTCCACATTGACACATTGACAAGGTAGTGCTTGTATGAAAAAATGCCTCAAAGAAATGGGGTCTCATGGTGATGTACATCATCATGAGACCCCATTTATTTGAGGAATTTTGTCATACAATGAGCACTTGTCAATGCTACCACATTGACACATTGACAAGGTAGTGCTCATTGTATGAAGAAATGCCTACGTCACTGTGAGAGCCCATTTCTATGAAGCACTTTTTCAATCACCGTGAGACCCCATTTTTTTGAGGCATTTTCTCATACAAAGATCACTTCCTTATCAATGCTACCACATTGACACATTGACAAGGTAGACATCACTGTGAGACCCCATTTCTTTCAGGCATTTTTTCATACAATGAGCACTTCCTTGTTAATGCTACTACATTGATGCATTTCCAAGGTAATGCTTCTTGTATGAAAAAATTCCTCAAAGAAATGGGGTCTCACGGTGATGTACATTACTGTGAGACCACATTTCATTGAGGAATTTTTTCATAAAGTGAACACTACCTTTTCAATGCTACTGCATTAATGCATTGCCAAGGTAGTGCTCCTTGTATGAAAAAGTGCCTCAAAGAAATGGGGTCTCACAGTGATGTACACCATCGTGAGACCCCATTTCTTTGAGGCATTTTTTTATACAATGAGGTTTTAGGGTACAAGATTGAATGCAGGGTTAAGGGTTTATTCTTATGGTTAAGGGATAATGTTCAGGGTGTAGGTTATAAGGTTGAGGGTATAGGGATGAGGTTTGAGGGTGTAGGGTTTTGGGTATAGGGATTAGGATTTATGATATTCGATATAGGGTTTGGGAGATTAAGAGAGAGTGTGATATGGACAAGAGATAGGGGAGATGAAAAGAGGGAAGGAGAGAGAGAGAGAGAGGTGATAGAGAGAGAAGTAGAGAGAAGAGGAGGAAGGTGGGGAGATTGAGAGAGAGAGGAGGGAGGGAGGGAGAGAGAGGTAGACATGGATAGTTTAGATATAGATAAGTAGAGAGGGAAGGTGGGTGGGAGGAAGGAAGGGAGGGAAAGGGGGGATAGATAATATTAAAGGGGGAAGGAGGGAGCTAGGGAGAGAGTGATGAGATAGAGGAAGGAGGGAGGGAGGGAGAGAGAATGGTGCTTGATAGAGAGTAGAGAGGGAAGGAGAGAGTGAGAGAGAAAGACGAAAGAGAGAGGAGGAAGGTGGGGAGATTAAGAGAGAGGGAAGAGGGGAGGAGGGAGAGGTAGAGATGGAGAGAGGGATATAGAGAGAAGTATATAGGGAAGGTGAGATAGTGAGGTAGAAGTAGACATAGAGAATGGTGAGATAAAGAGTAGTGAGGAAAGAAGAGAGTGCTAGAAAGATGGATAGAGAGAGGAGGATGGTTAGGAGATTGGGAGAGAGGGGGAGACTAGGAGAGAGAGGGAAGGAGGGGGGATATGTAGATATTGAGAGAAAGAGATAGAGATAAGTATATATAGGGAAGGAGAGATACAAGAGGGGGAGGGAGGGAGAATTAGAGAGATGGATATAGAGAGAGGAGGGAGGGAAGTGATATTGAGAGAATGAGATGGAGAGAGGGGGGAAGGAGGAATGTGGAGATATTAAGAAAGAGGAGGGAGGGAGAGAGAAGGGGTAAGGAGGAATGTGGAGAGATTAAGAGAGACGAGAGAGGGAGAGAGAGTGAGGTAGAGAGGGATAGGTTGGATAGAGAGAAGTAGAGAGGGAAGGTGGGGGGAGGAAGGAAGAAAGATGTGATATATCTAAAGAGATAATTAAAGAGGTAAGGAGGGAGGGAGTGAGAGATATTGGTGAGATAGAGAGAAGTATATATGGAAGGAGAGAAAAAGGAGGAAGGTGGGGAGATTGAGAGAGGGAAGGTGGGAGGTAGAGGTAGATATAAAGATAGAGATAGAGAATTATATATGGAATAAGAGATAAAGAAGTAGAGAGAGAGGGAGAGAGAGAGAGATGGAGAGAGAGAGATGGAGAGATAGAGAATGATGAGATAGAGAGTAGAGAGGGAAGGATAGAGTTAGAGATCGAGATGGGGGAGGGAGGGAGAGAGTATGTGAGAGAGAAACACAAAGTGAAGGAGGAAGGTTGGGAGATTGAGAGGGAGAGAGGGAGGGAGAGAGAGAGAGAGGGAATATGGGAGGGAGAGGTAGCGATGGAGAGAAATATCTAGAGAGAAGTATATAAGGAAGGGGAGATAGAGAGGGGGAGGAGGGAGGGGGAGTAGAGAGAGAGGATAGAGAGAGAGAGAGAGAGAGAAGGGATGGTGAGAGATAGGTAGAGAGGGATATGTTATATAAAGATAAGTAGAGAGGGAAGGTGGGTGGGATGCAAGAAGAGAGAGAGGGAAGGAGGAAAGTGGAGAGATTGAGAGAGAGGAGAGAGGGAGAGAGAGGTAGAGGGATAGGTTAGATAGAGTGAAGTAGAGAGTGAAGGTGGGTGGAAGAGAGAGAGAGGGGGATATATAGAGGGTAAGATAGAGAAAATTAGAGAGGGAAGGAGGGAAGGAGGAATAGAGGGAGGAATGGAGGGAGAGAGAGAGGTGAGATAGATAGAAGTATAGAGGGAAGGAGAGAGTGTGAGAGAGAGGTCTAGAGCATAAGGGATAAACAATGAGTGAGATAGAGTGAGAAAGATGATAAAAATTGTTGATTATTGAAATTTGACCTCTCGATTATTGATATTTGGCATGTTGATTATTGAAATTTTGCTATCTAAAAAATTATAAGATCTTAAAAAACTAGAATTTGAATTATAACTCCCGGATATTTGAAACCACCCTTAAACATCTTGAAACTATTGTATACACCTAAAATCGGTCATGAAATCTAATTAATTAAATACAAGTTATTTAATTAATATTTCAACTATGTATAAATAAATTCTAAATTTATTTATATTGTTCACCCTTCTCTAATTCTCCAAATCTAAAATCATATTCTTCTAAATTAATTAAATAAAAAAAATTCCATAAGCTTGTTTTATTTAATTAATATTCACTAATCTCGGTTAGGAATTCAAGCACATGTCTACAAATTTTTATGCCACCTCACCAAGGTCACATGAAATTAAATAATTCTCATTTTTAAATTAGAATTATCTTCAACCAATTTTTAAGCACATGACTTATTCCTCACACGCTTCTTTGACAAATTTTAAAACACCTAGTTTTTTCTTCCCACACTTGAGTCTTCTATCCATTTGGCATGTTGCCTATTGGTCAAGAGATTCCTCCTTCCATTTGGCATGTTGTCTTTGGTCAAGGGGACAACTTCTTGATTCTCTTCACCTCCACTATTCATCCTTATTGTTTGAATATGGACCGTCAATCATTTCCACCTCACAAGATGATTGGAAAAGGCTATAAATACAACCGTTTGGAATTGTATTTTGCATCCACTTTTGAATAGAGTTATCATGCATGACTATCGTTTGAGCTTGGGATCATTTTGGAGTCTTATAGTTACATTTTATATCATATTTTTCATCATAGTTAAATCTTAGACTAACACTTTGCTTCATAGTTTCATTTTATTTCATCCTTTGCATCATAGTTGCATTTTAGATTAGCATTTTCATAGTTAGCATTTGAGCATATGGAGTATCATTCTAGTGCAATACCATAGTATCTACCTCGAATCATCTAACACCGCCATCCATTCATCATAGTATCCATTATCATTTTCATAATATAGTTTCATGTATGAATTTAATTGGCTTACATGTTGAATGTTTTCTCATTTCCTAAGTTGTCATCCTAACAACCATTGTGCACAAAGAAATCTAAGGGCCAAATGGTTTAATAAATCCTTAGGAATAGAGGAATATAGCACATTGAGTATTTGTTTTAGCACATTCATCATTTCTTATAGTGCATTTAGTATCTGTTTTACTGCATATATTAGTTCTTTTAGCACATTGAGTAGTTGTTTTGGCACATTGGTCAATTATTTTAGTGCATCAGTGTTTTAGCACATCTAATGACTATTTTAGAACATTGGGTAAAAATTGCAAAATCCAACAACTAATTTGTGTTTTCTACTTGTAGATACTTTTATATGCTGGTCAAAGAAAAAAATTTCAAACTATTGATGATTTATGCAGGGGTTGGAGCTATTTAAATGATTTCTTTTGCTTAAAATAGGCATCTAGCTTAATTAAGAAGGAAAAAGAACACCATGTCTTTTGTGCTTGATGAATGGTAGGAATATTCTCTCCCCTTAACTGGGTGACCAAAAATCCAGACTCATTCACTTTGTGTTTGCGAGTGTGAGTTAAGTATATCACATTTGTTCTCTCTTTGTTTACCCAAAACAAAGATTGATCGAACTACAGATGTACTTGCTCACTTTTTTTTATCCATAGAGGGCTTGCCTTGTGGTAAAAAGTAATCACCCAAGGGAATGACCCAACCGGTAACACACTAAAGCCAAGCAACTTCCAATTGGAATATAAATGTGGGTACTTGGGGAAGTTCAAGTACCACGAGGATTGTTCTGACAAGAAGGGAAACAAAGGTCTCTTGCCACATGGATGATCCCCCACGAATGGAATGCCTATATTAAAACCCTTTGTTGTAGCAAGGCCAAAATCCTTAATCTATTTGTTGGTGCAATAACAGTCGTTCTAAAGCCGTCCTACATTCTTGCGACTTTTAGTAGAGATGAAAAATATGCCATGGGAGATTCATGGGTATTGATGCTTGGCTATCCTGTAGAAGTAAGTGTCATGGAGGGGAGCTAGTGGGTTCAAGTATCTAATCATCTGCTATAAGTAAGCGCAACTAGAGTAAAATCCAAATGGGAATTCAATAAATATAGTCCTACACAACCTAAGTTGTACATGTTTGACGTGTCTTTACCAACGTGCTTTTGAACCAATTTCAATCACAAACATCACATGTTGAAGGTGAAAACCTTGATTCAAAAAAAAATCATTGAAACAACCAAGTCTCTAATTGGAAAATCCAAAAAATTAAACAAACTTCCAAAAAACTGCATCATTTTCCTAGTTCAGCGCATTCGCTGCATCTTATAACACATTTGTGTGTTCTTTTAGTGCATCCAACTGTTGTTATAGTGCATCTATGCATTTTTACAACGTATTCACCCAATCTTATAGCACATTAGTGCAACTTTCTTGCACATTGGTCCTCTGTCGTGGTGCATTCAATCAATCTTATAGCACATTTGGGCATAACTCTGGTGCATCTGACCTTTATTTTAGCACATCTATCAAATCTTTTAGCGCATCTAGGCTCTATTTTAGTGCATCCATTAAATGCAAAATCTGAGAGTTAAACTTGTCTTCTATCTCACAATTTAAACTAGAATTCAGAATCCTTTTCAAGCCAAAATCATTCCTCAAGTACAACAGAGTCTAATAATGTGTTTTATCAAATGATTTCATGAAATATTAAAATCCAAAAACAAAAGTCCCAAGTTCTTAGTCTAAAAGCTCATAAAAAATGCCTCTCAACACTCTACGAATTTAGAGAAAGATTGGTCTTCAATTTCTACAAAAGAGCTTCAAAGAACAGTCCTAACTTGTACTCATTTTACTATTGTCAAAATCCAAGACTTTTCCAAAGATTTGAGTATCTCATATAGGAAGAAAATTTGTGTTTGGTTTCACAATTTGAGCCAAAATTTCAGAATTTTCTCAAGTCCAAAATCATTCCTTAGGTACCTTAGAATCTAAACTTGTTAAAATTGACCTCTACAAGTGGAATTTTCTAACCTAAACCAAGATCTAACATCTCAAAGTACCAAAATTATCAAATTTATCATACCTTTGATTATTAAGCCTAGTTTCATCATTAGGATTTATCATCCTTTCATCACGAAACAAAGCTAGATAATCAAATTAGACTTAGTCTCATTAGAGTTTGTCATTTTATTGGACTTAGTTATAATCCTTGGTACTCTTCCAAACTTAGATCAAAGTATAACACTTGTATGCTCATTCAAACAAGGTTGCAAAAATGAAAAATCAAGGAAAAATGACTTGAAAATTAGAACATTGAAGAGCCAAACATTGAAACTCCAACCATTAAAATTCCAAACATTGAAATTCCAACCATTGAAACTCTAATCATTAAGACTCAAAACACTGAAACCCAAAAAAGTGAAACACAAAACACCATGGTAGAGGCTAAAGAGAATCCTTTATATGGACTCAACAACATTGAAGAGGAAGAAATAACTGAGGAAGATATCCAACATGTCAAACAAGACCCCAACTTCCACAAATGTTTAGAAAATGTTTTTGAAAGAAATGGGGAAAAATACCTCCTTATGCTAGCTAAACAAGGTGCCAAATTTCCCGATGACTTTGATGTGAATCAATTGAAAGCACCTCCCAAAAAGCCTGAAAATGATCCCAAATAAGTGGTTTCTCTAACTCACCAAATGAAGAGCCTTCAACAAAAAATTATTGATATGCAAAGGGGAACCTCCAAATGATACTTGATCCAAGACATTTTTCCATATCCATTTATCAAAGTATCCACATGATACCCTTTCCCAAACATTGCAAATTCCTCAAGTACGACAAATACAATGGTGAAACTGATCTGATAGACCATGTAAGGGAATTTAGGACCATGAGTCTTGAATTTGCATATGAGGAAACATATTTGATGAGATTATTCCCAAGAAGCTTAGGTGGACTATGCCTTGAATAGTTCTCCAAAGTCACCCCACCAATTAACACCTTTGAGGAATTAGTCAATAAGTTCATCACCCAATATTCCTACAACATTCAACATGACATCACCATGAAAGATCTTTGTAACTTGAAACAAAAGAAGGGTGAATCATTCCTTGTATTCTTGCAAAAATGGAGAAGGTTGTTTGCATGATATTCTCATCCCGTAACCAAAAAGGAAAAGATAGAAATCTTTATTGAAAACCTCAATGACGAGATGAGGTATAGATTGGAATTGCAATGTCCCCCAAACTTCAAAAAATTGATTGAAAATGGGATTAAAATCAAAGAGGCATTATTCAAGAGAAGATTCATCAAGATATACAATGAAAACAACTCGTCAAACTCCTCCAACAATTGCAATAGTGGTGAAAAACCCAAGTTTTGGAAACGAAACAAGAATGTTGGAAACAATGATGGTGCAATTGAAATTCAAAATGCAAAACCTGTATTCAACCTAACTGTAGCTACCGCCAAAACTAATCAGAATAACAATCCCCCCAACAACCAAAGCAACAATAAAAACAACAACCAAAATAACAACCAAAATGTCAACCAAAGCAACAATCAAGGTATTGTTGGATCTAGAACATCATCATATCAAACATCCTCAAATCAAAGGTGGTTCACCCCTTTGGGATAGTCATCACAATTAGCATAAAAGGAGCTTATCAAAGCTAAAGTCATAACGTTACTAGAGGCAAGAAATTGGGAACCACAAGCTAAACCTCCATGGTGGAATGATGCTCATTTATTTGACTTTCATCATAACAAGGGACATAAAACCAACAAATGCATGCAGTTGAAGCACTTGATACAAGATCTAATTGAAAACAAAACAATATTTGTAGAAGGACCCCAAACAAACAATGATCATGGGGTGTTCAAGAACCTCTACCAAACTATGAGAAAGGAGAGTCTTCATCATCAAATAACAGGGAAAAACATAAACTATGTCTATGACACCACCATTCAGCATGTTGAGATGGTTGATGATCCAACCTATGACAAATCAGATCTTATTGCAAATGATAAATCAACCAATGATAACACCATTGAACATGAACAAAACATCAATGTAATTGAAAATCATCACCATGATGTCAACACTACCTCACATCAAATCAATGTTATCAAAATTAGAGAGCAACACGACAACACACCTATTAATGCAATCACACGAGGACAAGCCAAGGTAACATTGAAAGGAGCTACCCCTTCTACGTCCAAATCAACTACTGCTATCCCTGCAACACAATATAACATAGTGGATCAGTTGCAAAAGATACCCTCACAAATATCCATAGTAGAACTTCTCAAGATTTCACCTGCTCACAAGGAAATCTTGGAACAAGCCCTAGTTGCCACCACGATACCGAACAATCTAGAGGTTTTCCAATTTTAGACTATGGTGGGATATTTAACTACACCACATTTCTAATCCTTTTCTGAACATGATGATGTATCTATCAATCATCCCCACAACACTGCCCTACACATTAAGGTCTTAATCCATAAGCACTGCATAAAACATGTCCTAATAGATGGAGGAGCTCACTTGAATATCTATAATTTGAAACTTGTATGTGCACTAGGCTATTCAAAAAATGCTATTGATACTAGGAGGAAAATCACAATAAAAGCATGTGATGACAAGGAGAGATCTTCACAAGGATTGATAGTGCTACCTATTCAAGTGGGACCAGTTGTCAGAAATATAGTATGCCAAGTGTTAGATAAATATTTGACCTACAACATACTCTTGGGAAGACCTTGGATTCATGACATGCAAGCAGTACCATCCACATTTCACCAGTGTTTGAAGTTCTCATTCAATGGGCAGGAAATCACTATTGCAGTTGACTCAAACAACCCCCAATATTGTAACACCCTGAAGACTACCCAAGATACTTTTGTACCACACAATAGGGAAGCTTCAACTCAAGGTTTATCAAATGATGGGAAACAACTAAATGCCTTGTCAAAGTGGGTTGAGAAAAAGGACCAATCAAAGGATAGGGACATCGATGATGCCAATCCCTCAAATAAGGAAAGTACATCAAATCCTACTCCACAAAGTCAGGAAAGTCAACTCGAGTCCTTATTGAAATAAGTTGCCAAGATCCAATTGAAAGACAAAGGCATGGAGGAATACTCATTTTAGCAATCTTTATGCTTATCACAACTTTCATCGTCTCCAAAGTCATATGGACAACCATCAACATTGAGACAATAATCATCACAATCAACCACCCTATTTGATGGAACCTTTGTGAGAGCAAGTGCATTAGTGGATGATTCAAATGACAAAGATTTTTTAAATTGGTTATATAAAGTCAAGGAATCATCACAAGCATCCACTTCAAGTGTACAGACAGAGTAGTATGGAAAAGGAAAGACAATCCTAGAAAATATGGGATACAAGGGAAAAGGTCTTATTGGTAAAAGGAAAGAAGGCATCATAGAACCAATACAACCTATCACAATGCAAGCTAAGGATAAAATTGGGTTGGGGTATAGAGAAGAATCAAGAGAAGAAACCAAACAACAAGTTATTGAATGAATCCTACAACTGCAATCTAGTGATGATCATGAAACTAATTCAAATGAATATGAGTGGGATTCGCTATCTGAAGGGTCTTGTCATGATAAGGAAATTGATGTAGTACAAAAGTATACACCAATACATGAGGAGGGTTAAAGTTTAGGTTATAGACCACTTTAAATAGGATCACAACATATTGATGACTCTAGTGAAGACGAACAGACTTAGAGTGAAACAGATAATTCAAAGGAGAGTTACCTTATAGACATTGATTTCACTAATGGAAAGTCTGAAAACATTACCATTGGAACCCTTACTACATCTGACTTTAACCAATCCAATGACTCTTTACCCCTGGTACATCCAAAACTCATAGATAGGGATCAAACTAAGTCATCTAATATCCCCCTCTTTTCAAATGACAAGGCCATTGTCAACTTCCTCTATTCTGCCAATCCTGAAACAGATTCCACCATTGAACATCGTAACAAAGCTTCCAACCAGGAGAGTGTCAAAATTTCCAGTTGCAAAATGAATAATACATGGAATAGATCTGATGGTGAAAACCATTCCTTGGCAATATCAGATCTATAAAAAGTAAAAATAAAGAGTGTATCCAATAGTGAAAACCTCTTTGAGGCACTGAAGGATGGAAAATTTGACACACTCCCTAAACATTTTTAGGAATGATCTAAAGTATTGGTTGAACCCACTTAGTCTATCAATATCGACAATGAAAAAATAGTGAAGACTGTCCATTTACTAGAATCCTTGACAGATGAAGAAAAACAAAACTTTGTCAAATTCTTTACAGAAAGGAAAGTTAATTTTGCTTGGTCATATGTCAATATGCCAAGTATTGATCCAAAACTCATCATGCACCATTTATCACTATTAGCTAGAGTAAAACCGATCAAGAAAAAGTTAAGGAAAATGCATCCACATATTGTCATATTGGTAAAAGCAGAACTGGAGAAGTTATTGGATGTTGGATTCATTAGACCAATTGACTATGTGGAGTGGATTTCTAACATCATACCTATTTCCAAACCAGACAAAAGCATCAAAATCTACACAGATTTCAGAGATATCAACAAAGCTTTCCCAAAAGATGACTTTCCCCTACCAAACATCGACATCATTATGGAGCTAAGAATAGGGCATGGCATGTTGTCACTCATGGATGGTTTTTTCGGCTATAATCAAATCAAAATTGCACCTAAGGATCAAGATAAGACAACCTTCACATGTCCATGGGGAACCTTTCGTTTGAGTGTCATGCCATTTGGATTGATGAATGTAGGAGCAACTTATCAGCGTGCTATGATGACAATATTTCATGATATGATGCATACCTTCATGGAAGACTATGTCGACAATCTGTTAGCAAAATCATACACTAGAGGAGGAAACCTAAATATCTTAGATAAAATCTTCACCAGACTGGAAAAGTTCAATGCACGACTGAATCCAAAGAAATGTATGTTTGGAGTGACTTCAACTAAACTTTTGGGATACATAGTTTCAAAAAATGGCATTGAGGTAGATCTCACAAAAGTCAAAGCTATCATGGAGATGCCACCACCCAAGAACATCAGTCAGCTACGATCTTTGCAAGGGAGATTCCAATCAATCCGAAGATTTATTTCACAATTGTCAGACAAGACCCATCCTTTCACTCACTTGCTACATAAGAACATACCTTTTTGATGGGATGAGAAATGTGAAGGAGCATTCAACCAATTAAAACAATATTTGACGAGTCCACTTGTCTTGATACCACTAGTAGAAGGAAATCCACTTTTATTGTACATAGCAACAATTGAAATATCATTGGGAGCCTTGTTAGTGCAAGAGGATTCAATAGGAAAAGAAAGGGCAATATATTACATCAGCAGAACCTTAAATGGCTATGAGATCAATTACACCTTCATTGAAAAGGCTTGTCTGGAAGTAGTGTTCACTACCCAACAATTACGACACTATATGCTAACCCATACCATCAAATTGATATCCAAGATAGATCCACTAAAATACCTTCTTAGCAAAGCTAATCTAACTAGAAGACTAGCTAAGCGAGTCAAGATGTTGAGTGAATTTGATATCCAATATGTTGATAGGAAGGAAATCAAAGGAAAATCAATTGCAGATTAGTTAGCTAAAGCACCACTGCAAGATAATCATCCAATGAACATTGAGTTTCCAGATGTTGATGTCTTAATGGTATCAACACAACATTGGCTCTTATACTTTGATGGCTCTTATACACAACATAGATCAGGTGCTAGAATATTGTTTATCTCGCCATAAGCACATACCATTCCCAATCCTATAGACTTGTGTTTCCTTGCACCAACAACATAGCCGAATATGAAGCCTTGATTATTGGAATCAAAGTAGCAGTTGAGTGGAAGATCACAAAGATATATGTCTATGGGGATGAACACAACTAGTCATTAATCACGTAAATGATGATTATCAAAGGATGATAAGTTGATGACTTCAAAAATTACTTTGTGGAAATAATATTTGAATAGATTCCTTGAAGTGACAACAAAGTCGTTGATGCCATGGCAACCATTGCTTCTCTCTTGTAGATTCTGAAGAAATGAGCCCATTACGAGTTCATGGTGGAACAACTATTCAACCCATCCTATGAAAACCCTAAATCCTAGGTCATCTACCATCTAAGTAAGGCTAACATTTCCCTATACAGGAAAATTTATATGTACCTAAAAGATAACGCCCTCCCTCCTGACCTATCCCGCAATAAAAAAATGAAACTTCATTCCCCAAACTGATTGACACACCCTTATTGTGGATGTCCTTTATCGACGAGGTCTCGATAGAACTCTCCTTCGATGTCTGGAATGTGACAAGTCTGAAACAACTTTACGGGAAGTACATGAAGGTGTTTGTGGAACTCATTCAAGCGGTTTAACCTTAGCTAAGAAAATCCTCTGTCTAGGATATTACTGGCTGACTATGGAGAGGGATTCTTTTTAGTTCATCAAGAAATTCCAAAAGTGTTAGATTCATGGAAATCTCATCCACGCAAGAACTTCAACCTTTTGCATCAACATGGCCCTTTTGTTAGTTGGGGTTGGACCTCATAGGAAAGATTCATCCATCTTCATCAAATGGACAAAAGTTCATTATCACAACCACTGAGTATTTCATAAATTGGATTGAATTTGTCTCTCTAACCACCATCATAGGAAAACAAATCTCATCTTTCATCCTAAATTATATCATCTGTCGGTATGGCATCCCTTAATCCATTATCACCGGCAATGATAGACCTTTCAAAAATCAGGATGATGAACTTTGTGAGTGGTCTAACATCCAACATCAGTTTTCTACACCATATTATCCTCAAGGGAATAGCCAAGCAGAGGCCTCAAACAAAACTATCTTGAAAATCTTGAAGAAAACCATCCACAATGTTGGATGTGATTGGCATGTTCAATTGAACCCTACTCCATGGGCTTATCGAATCAATATTTGCACCCCGACAAGAGAAACACCATATGCCTAGTCTATGGATCACAATCCATTTTACCTATTGATTTTGAACTACCATCACTCTGAGTGTCACTAAGGGGGATCATTTCAGAAGAAGATTACAAAGTGTCTAGGTTACAAGAATTGGAACTCTTGGATGAACATCGTCAACATGTAGTGGATCACTTGAAAGCAGATCAGTAGAAGATATCCAAAAGCTACAACCATGGAACAAAGCCTAGAACATTTCAGGTTGGTGATTTAGTCTCAAAAGAGAACCCCCGTAATCAACAAGATCGAGAGAAGGAGAAATTTGAACCAAACTAGCTAGGTCCCTTTGTCATTGTCTCAGTCTTCAAATCATGAGCATATCAATTGTCCACACCATATGGGGATTTGTTTGATGAACCCCTCAATAGCCTACATCTCAAGAAGTTCTACGTCTGAATCATCCAATGCATCGGAAAAAGGTCTAGGAACAATACCTAAAACATCATAAAATGTCCTAAAAAAATGGTTGACTTGATGAAAACCTGGCAAATAGGCATCTTGGTGACAACAAAAAAATACAAAAAATAAAAAAAATAAAAAAAGTGGAAAAATAAAAAAAAAGATAAAAAAATCATAATATATGAAAAAGTGCAATAAAAACAAGTATTGAAAACCTGGCAACAAGCACTATTTGTGATAGGCTAGATTTCCATCTATTTGATCATGCCAACCATTCACTTTCACCATTTGCTTTTTACATCCATTTGCCTATCCTTAGAAAGCACCATGTACATATCCTAGCATCACGATCATGTCTCACCCTAGATTGGGGGAAAAATCCTAAAACCATTGGGGGTAAATAAACTTTAAGCTTGAACCAATAGACAAACAACAGTAGTGCAACACAACCCAAAACAATGATCATAGTGCAACTCAACATTGAACATCAAATCACACAAACAGGACCACATCAACCATCAAAATCAAATAGCCAAATCAATCAAATCAAAAGCAAACTGCAAATGGATGATGTTCTTTTGAATCATGGGTTTATCATGTCAAATTGGAATGTTCACTTGTTATACTTTGATTTTTGTTATCATATCTTTGGAGCACCTCGATGATGTATTGAACTAGAGGAGCCAGGAAGGAGTATGATTTTTCTTTTTCTGTTGTTTGTGAGTTGATCATTATTACTGTGCAAATTGTCACGGGACATGCTCTACAAAGTATCACTAATGACATTTTGAATTTGCATAGGAAAATAGTTAGCTCTTGTCTTTTTATGCAAGCAATACTTAGGTCATCTCGGTTTAATTATACTTAGATGCTTGTGTTAACTTGCACTATCAAACATCATGGAAGTAGTACTCAAGTCATCATGGTCTAAATATACCATTGATTCTTGTACTCACTTTCAACATTTTAAAGGCCCAATGATGATTAAAAGCACGACAAATTGACTGTTACAAATGACAACTTTTGCATATGAGATTTGTATGGGTAGAGTAGATTGCATCCATGCTAGTTTGCATCTATGCTTATGGGATTTCCAAAAGCTACAACAATAATGTTATCTCTTGCATTAATGGATTGAGTACACTTGACATTGCCAAAAACACATCATTTTCATATAGTTACACATCACTTGCATTATCATTCTCATTTAGTTGCATATCAGTTGCATCATCATTCACATGCATTAGAACACATTACAACATTGTTCATCCATCCATGCATCACATCATAATATTTGCATCAGAAAACACAAAAAGACGTGCATCGCATCTCATTTACATAATCAAAATCATTTCATATAGGGGCATTAGGAATGTGGTTCACTAAGCTTAAATGAGTGAATCTCTTAATATTTCTAAAAGAATTGGGAAATGTGTCAAGTTTTGTGAAGCTTAATTTAACAAAGAATCAGTTGACGACAACCTTCCCACAACTCTTGGAATTTGGATAGACTCACTCATTTAAGCTTAAGACCCTCGAAGTATTACAAACTTAGTTAAGAATAATTATTGCATCACATAATCATATCATCATCACAAATCATCATAAACATCATTTATATAATCATTATATCTCATTATTATTACACCCATACATAACTAGCTTATCTATCTTAATATATTAATCTATATATTATACGCCGACATATATCATTTTTTAGGCGTATTTTTTTTCGCTTTTTTGTTTTTTTGAATTTAAAAAATATGCCTCGAAAATGATATCTCTCGGCATATAATATATATATTAATATATTAAGATAGATAAGCTAGTAGCATCTGCAACGCACAATGTAAACTAATAATTTATCGCATATTTTATTTTAAATAAAGAATTATAATACTTTACAAATCGTGATTCATAGCATATTTCTTCAAATGCACAAAGAGATGTGTACAATAGGAATTCATAATGAATGAGACAATTCATCTTTTATACCAAAAATTTAATATCAATCTTAATAGAAGAATTCACTTGAAAAATATATACATCACATAAAAATGTTATGTTTCCAAAGATTTTAGTCTTTCTTCCTTTGCTTTTCTTTTGGCGAGTTGCTTTCCTGTCTTCATTTTTTCATAATGATCATAAGTAAATGGTGGTGAGATTCTAATTCCATCCAAAGACTTAACATGTGATATAGCAACAAATGTTAATCCTGCCCTTTCTCTTGGTCCTATATCAATTGTTTCCTTGGAAAGAGTTAATCCTTGTGATTTGTGGATCGTTAGTGCCCAAGCCAATCGTAGGGGAAATTGACGTGTGCGGCCCCTTTGTATTGGTGAAATTGGAATTAAATTTGGAGATGCATCTTCAAAAGGAATTCCAAAGTAATTATCAAATTCAACCATAACATATGTAGGTGGATCTGGTGGGCCACATCCAGCTTTGTATATGATATTTTTTATGTATCCTAAAGCTCCATTCACAAGACCTGCTTCTATCCATAAATTAGATGTTAACATGACCCTTGCATCCTTTGAAACTAACAATTCAACATCTAATTCATCATTCTGACCTCCTGCTAGATTAGTGCTACCTTCTTTGGTTGCAATGCTATGGGCTACTGGTCTTCTTAATGAATGTAACTTTTTTATGTTATGGCTATGTACATTATCATTTGTTGCAAATAGATGTTCATATTATTATCAAACTCGTCCTTAATTGTTGGATGTAATGAAGCATATGTTCTTGTCATGAGTAATTTCCAATCATTTATAGTTCCATCTCTTCAAGCATTTGGTGGTTTAGAGGCCATTGATGTAGTGTGATTAATAATGTTTCCTTCATCTATCTCCAATATTGGACCCACAAATACATACCCATCTCATTTGAATCAAACTCCATATAAATAGAATTTAGTTGGTCAAAAATATTTTGATCTGAATTGCATGTAAGTTCAGTAAGCGCATTTTCATCAATTTCAACATCTTTATAGAACCTATCATGTTCTATTTTATATTTAAGTGCTCTATATACCCTTTCTCTATTAATTGTAAAATTATAAGTTGTTCCTTGCTTATCCTTTTTTTGAATAATAATGATTGGTAAATCTTTTATTCAATGTGGTAAAATTTTAGCTATTTCTCTCACTTCTTGTGGAAAATGTATGGTATGTCCTTTATACTTGTATTGCCCTCTAGTTGCATGTGTTACTTGAAGTGTTGGGTTGACATGTGCTATCAACATTTCCTCTATTTATCTTAAATTTGCAAGTTCTGATGGTTGTGGACAAGGATCCATATTTTTTAATGTTGAAAATCGATGTTCATTCCTCTCTTGTCGATATCGATTGCAAATAGGGCCCTCAGGTACCCGTACAACCTTCATTGCAGGATAACTCTCTTCACAAATATAACACATACTTGGTGTAGAAAGTTTATCTAGTCCATGTTGAAATATCATTTGTATACTTTTCAAATCAATCTCAGTAGTTGTATTATTATTAATTACTTCTTGATCTCTTCTATTATCAACATTCATTACATTTTGAATTCTATCATTTGGTGTTTGTAGCACACAATCTATTGTAATAGAATTCACCCCTTCAAAACTAACCTCAACATTCCCATGAGATTGACGATGTATTTTAATTGATTCATGATTGCGCGCTTGTATTTGTTGTCTTTCTATCTCATTCAATTGATCAGAATGCATAGCTCTTTGAATTTGTGAACAACGTGTTATCATTTTATCTGCATGTTGTCTCATTTCTGCTTCAATCTCTTCTGTTGTCATATCTACCCTATGTTTAAGGCTTCTTTCTCTATCAATTTTGTTTTGACGAATCCTTTCTTCTTTTCTTTGTACATCATTCATTTGTTCATGTCGTTGTCTCATATAGTTATGAGCATATTCTCTCCTTTGTTCTGTTTGTTACTCTTCAGTTGTAAAACTCCTTGCTTCCTCTCTTTGTGCATTAGCCATTTGTTCACGTCGTTGTCTCATATAATTTTGAGCATATTCTCTTTGATGCTCTCTTTGTTGCTCTTCATTTTGAAAATTTGTCCTTGGACGATGAGGCATCCTGCAAATTTTAATAAAAAAATAATAAATCTATAAAATTGATAAGCATTTGTAAAGATACTTAATGGTTCATAGGTATATAAATAATTTTAACAACCAAATACAATATAAAAGGACATTGTTAAAAAAAGCATAATTACATATTGCCTTGGCTATTATTAGTTTTAAAGTAGTGATATCTGTTTATTTTCTACACATACCATTTCATAGTAATATTCACTTTTAATTGAAAAATATATTAACTTTTGAATCCAAATGATAGTTGAACCCACAACCTTACGATTATAAACAAAACACACATGTTTATTTTGATTTTTTTATGATTACAATTTTGTTAATTAATAACTTTTTCAATAAAATTAGTAATAAATAAATTAATTAAAAAATATATTAATTTTTAAACCCACAATGAGAGTTGAACCCATAACCCTTCAATTACAAATCAAATCTATTAATCCATTGCACTATTTGCTTGTTTTTGTATGTGATATAAATTGTATGTGTTAAATATAAACATTATCACATAATAGATATTTTATTAAAAAATTATTTACTTGCTTATAAAAAAATATTATAATGTAAGCATTAAAAACATTTTAAAAACATTTTAATGAAATTAACTTTTTTACCCTAAAAGAATAAAACTAAAAACAATTAATAATACATTTATATTTTATATTAAATTACTTTCTTATTTGTAATTGAAAAAGCATTATAATAGAATTACTTTTTTACCCTAAAAAGAATAAAACTAAGAAAATATTTACTTTCTTACAATAGATATTTTATTAAAAAATTATTTACTTATAATAAAACAAATATTATAATGTAAGCATTAAAATGTTTATAATGAAATTACCTTTTAACCTAAAAAAATTAATCATACATTTAAATTTTATATTAAATTACTTTCTTATTTTAACATAAATTACTTTCTTATTTATAATTGAAAAAACATCTAAAAAATAAATCTAAAAAAGTATTATAATGCATACAAATATTTTTAGACAAAATGAAAATAGAAATAACTTACTTTTTTTCACTCATGGTATTTATCTCCACCTCTGTATTTATTCGCACTATTCGCCGGCAATAATCTCTTTTTAATTCCTACTATTTACTTCCTATTTATATTAGTTTGAAAAGTTATGACCGAAACATATAATATTTCATCTCTTTAGTTGTCGGATTTTTTTTATAAGTTAACATTTTTTTTAACACGGTCACACTCCACCCGTGCTATCACTGTAGGTTACGCCTCTCGGCGTAATCAATATGAACATCACATTTCATCACATATCATTATTTCATAATCAAATCCATCTCACATAGCATAAAACATCATTTTCATAAATCCATAAAACATATAGAATCATCCATCCTCCATTATCATATCATATCATCCTTGCATATATCACATAATCATCATATAAAATCATATGTCATGCATTATCACATCATATCATCATTGCATTATCATATCATATCATCATTGTATACATCCTCATAGAATTAGGTAACATCACAAAATCATTTCATATACACATTCATTCATTACATCATTTATTTGCATAAGAAAAGTACAAAAATATCAAATACATCACATACCATAAATAATCCATCACATGCATCATATAGGCATCATTCATAAACCATCATAGAATCATCACACATCAGTTGCATCATCATTTGCATCCATAGCATATCACCATCATAAACATCGAAATTAAATGCATCCATCACATATCACATCATCAGTTTCATATAGAACATCACATAGCCTAAATAATAGAAATTAAATGCATCCATAGCATGCCATAATCATCATAAACATAGGAAATAAATGCATCATAAACATCCATCATCATATAACACCATAAAGACACATAGATCATAATTATTTCCGCATATCATATAACCTCAAAATCATAATGTCAAAGTGTACAAAGATATCCAAAGATATAAAGAGATACATCAATATAAAAAATGGTTGTGTATCATAAAGTCTAACAATAAGAAGAATATCATCAATGTCTAAACTGAATAAAGGGTGTATACATGTCCAAAAATATATCAGAGAATCATAATTGGAGCTATGTCGTGCTCTCCCCAGGCAGTGCCAACATCACATGACCAAGATTAGTACCTCCCCTGTGCCCAATGGACCTGCCCTAGGATCTCTCTGATCTCTAGGTAATGGCTGCATAACACCCACATTAATAGTCTGAGACCGGGACCTACCAGATTAGGACTGTGCGAAGCTCTCCCGTTGCTCGAGAGGAACCACCTCATGATATAATCCCCTATAAAACTCAGCCTCTTGAGCGGTGTGGTGAATCTCTCTAAGATAATTTGTTGTATCTGTAGTTGCTGCCACCTACTATAACCTCTCAGTAATGGCCTCAGCCTCCTCCACTCACCATCTCAGGGCGTCCCTCTCAATGGTCAATACGGAAATCTAACCCTACACCTATCCTTGTCCCTGCACCTGGGCCTGTATTTGTGCAAGTTGGGCCTGCTACCTAGCAGCATCCCACTCGACTATCAAAGTTTGCACCAGGCCCTGTGCCTATGTCAAAAGAGTCGGCACCTACTCTAATTGTCCTTGTAGAGTCTACACCTGCACCTGTAATGCAACAATCTACGTCTGTTGCTACTGAGATGGAACTCTAATATTTACCCATTGTTATGATGAGCTCACTAATGATCACCTCTTGTGAAGAACGCTCAACTCTGCAACATCAGGACCTGGCCCTAGTCCACCTCCATATCCCCCATCACTCTCCTCATCATCACTTTCATCATTGATCTCCTCCTCCTCACTGCTCCCTGGCTCCTCTTCCTCCCCCTGCTCCTCCTCCTCCTCCACTCTTTGCCACCTTCACCCATCACCTCCTACCTCCTCCTCCACTAACAATGGTGTTGGATCATTTGGAATCATGATCTGTGGGAATAGATGTGTAAACATATAATGGGCATACTTTGTTGATATCGATGCATCGATGATCTCCGATGCACCTCCCAAATCGTAGTTGACAACCCCTAGAAGTGTTGTATTATTGCATCATAGGACAAAACTGGCCCCCACTCTGTCACATCCTATCATCATAGTGCATAATGGGCTACGCCCTGGGGCATGGGCTGAACCTGACCATATTGTCTCAAAACTCTCAGTAACATGAATCTCTCGATGATGAAGCAAGTCCGATCAATCAAATAAATCAACTAACATAAAAAGGGAATCTCCATATCATCCTTTGGCCATGACTTGCAATCCACATATGGCCTCCAAATAATAGACTCAAGATCATCTAGAGCCCTCCTCCAATAC
The DNA here is from genome assembly GCA_007258455.2 of Sequoia sempervirens. Lineage (NCBI taxonomy): Eukaryota > Viridiplantae > Streptophyta > Pinopsida > Cupressales > Cupressaceae > Sequoia > Sequoia sempervirens. The sequence goes on along the minus strand of VDFB02275285.1, from coordinate 31,251 downwards.
TCCAACTTGCCTAGCCTAGGCTGAGCAAGTCAACCTGCATAGATATGAACATAGGGCCTTAGGGTTGTGTTGATGGTGTTTTCTGCACAGAAATAACTGAGACAAGATGTAATATCCTATCTCTCTTGAAAGGTAAATCTCTATCAGAAAGCCTCAAGAAATAACCCTAAGGTATCTAATGTTAGGTCTTGACAATGCATGAACAACCCAGTGATAAATGTGAAAATATTGGTAATCACAATGGGACCTTACTACAAGCAAAATGTTGAACCTTAATCTATTAGATCCACCAATTAATATGATATTTTGATCCAAGTTCAACCCAATAATTAAAGAAATAACAAAAGATAAAAGGTTTCAAGAGATCTCTAAACTTAGCACTACTCCTAATATTAACAATGCAAATGACAAGCACTGGAATGGACCAATCCCTCAAACAGATTTCTATTCGACCTAGATAAATCTGCAATCTTGTAGAAATAGTGCAATCTTCTATGGTTTTGAAGATTTTCAAATTATGAACATTTACTCAAACAACCCCTTCTGCGATCGAAATGAATGAATATTCACAACTGAACTAAGCGCGTCGAATGTAAAGTCTAGGCTAACTTTGCAAAGCAACTAACAATCAGTGGTTGCGAAAAGTATGGACTAATAGATTGCTACAACATTCCAGTATTAAATCACAAACATTATTAAGTCGAATCCAATCTAAGCATTAACTTTCTCAAAGCAATTTTAAAGATAGAACATACACCATGCAAGACAAGGGAATATGAATATGACACCAAATCACAATGTCATTACTTGTATTCAATTCATCTACAGCAGCAACAATTTTCTGGCCTTTTGTTACAATATTTGCTTGAGAGTGATTAACTTCTAACTTGCTCTACTTACTTCTAGCTACTTTGCTATATCCTACTTTTGTTACTTGATAATCATCATACAATAATGACCCCCTTACAAATGAGGCGAGAGTGCCCAATATAGAATTCCCCCCTCTTGAAAACATGTCGGCCAGGATGAATTTTAAAATAAATACAAGGCATGGCAAGCCTGCCAAGAGAAATTTGAAATAGAATAAAATATGCATCCAATGCATGCGTTTCATCTCAGTCGGCGTGGGATCCCATTGCAACCCAGACCAAAGCATGGAGACGTAATGGGGAAGCACAAATTTTGATGTAGACTATGCTAACTCCCTCCTCCATCATCTTTATTCTGACTCAACATTTCTTGAACCCTCAAAAGCGTTCCGTCCATGTCAGCTATTGGCGGCGAAGGCAAAACCTTAAGCCAATTTTGGATGGATGTAATGTATTCTCTTGACTGTTTAACCAATCTATCCCAGTCCACCTTGTGCGCCATATATTTATCAATAATTTCCAGATAGGTGGCCGCATCATCTAACTGATGCTCAGAAATGGGATCATCACCGGGCGGTGCATAGACATCCTGCCACCACTCTCTTAGTTGCTCTAGGCTTAAGTGCTCGGGAGCAATCTTCCTCCTCCCTGTCATGATCTCAAAGAATGTAATTGAACCATTGTATACCCCATTCAAGGTATCTTCTATTTGTCTTCTTCGCTTGTGGATCATCTTCAACACCTTTTTCCTGATTTGTAATGCCTTGAACAACTCCCAGGGTTCAGTAGCCTTAGGAAAAGGAAGGATCTTGTCACTCACCAATCTATCCTTGGTGTATTCCATGATGGTCCTAGTTTTTTGCAGCATCAGGTCTGTGTCTCCTCTGTCTTGTGCTATCACCTACTTCATCCAATCCATCTCCATTGCAACATCCTTCCCTGTTGACAGGATTTCCTTAATGGATTCATTACCTTTTTCTTGAACCCCTTTCAACCAATTGGCAGTGGCAAAGGTGGAGGCTTTCATTCTTTCCAACTCTGTGATAGTCTCTTGAGGCAAAGGATTTGCATCAAAGGAAGAAGGGTTAATGGATTGTAGGGGCTTCATTAAATCCTCCAAGCATTTCTTGAGATTTTCATTTTCTTTCTTAAGCTCCTGCTTGGTCTTCCTTTCTTTCCTTAACCGGTCCACAATAACCGTACTTGAGGCCTCATAATCTTCAATATCTTGCTCAATCGATGTAGGTCCTAGGTTGAAAGTTTAGATGTTGTAATCCTCCCCAACCACATCATCTCTATTCTTGTCGGAAGCAGGGGTGGCAATGTGAACAACTTTGTTATGTGCCTCATCCCTTTCAACTTTCGAGATCACTCTAGCTTTCTTCTTGCCTTTATCTTTGCCAATATTTTCCAGTAATTCATCCCAATTAGGCGGCGTGTCTTCTAATACAACTTGTTTTCTCTTGATTTCCCTGCCTAACCATTATGGGACAGTAGGGTCCAACTGCCCCTGACTCGATCCTGCTTCTCCTTGTTGAGCTCCTGCTATTTCCTCGTCCAAATCTTGTCCTTCAAGAGTCTCATCCCTATTTCCCTTCTTCTCTGGCTCAGGTGATGGAAATTTCTCTGCTTTTCCCTCCTTTGAGGGGGATTCAACCTCTACATGTGCGATCGAGGATTCTGCATGTGCAACCAGGGATTCTACATGTGCAACCAGGGGAGACTGTATTGCCTTTTTCGATTTCAGGTTTTGTAGTAAAGAGTTCTCCTTCATGGAATTAATCCCCTTCAGTGTCTTGATGTTCCTCAACCTTATTAGCTTCACTTGGTTCACTTTGGGTTTCATGGACTGGAGGAATTTCATCTTGTTGCACATTAGGAGAAGCAACTGGGGGAAAGTCAACCTTAAGCACTCTATCCCTGGGAGAAGGGGTCCTAGACCTCCTTGTATATACTTTGGCTTTCTCCTATGAGCTTTCCACACTCACCACCGGTGGGGGAATTACTTCTCCTGCAGCCTTAGAGCTTGCTTTCTCTGATAACTTGACAATTATTTTCTTCTTAAGAGGAGGGGTATCAGTCTCAGGGTTCTGTTCTTCAACCTCTTCCTATTCAGATTTTTTGGTTCTTGTCCTCTTCTTTTCCTTAGGCTTTCTTTGCTTTTCTGTTTCCTGGACTTCCTCTCCTTGGGCACTGTTTGTCTTGACTTTGGATGGAGAGTCCAACTTACCTCTTCCCCTAGGGTGTTGCTCAGCTGACTCTTTGGAAGTGGAGTGGGAGTCCAGATCTCCCATCAGGTTGTATGTGCATTTTACTCCCTTATTCTCCAACTCCCATATTTTATGCTTGAGCCACATCCTGGTAACTTTGATGACTGGATCCATCAATTGTTCTAGCTTGGTTTTCTCTTCTTCCAACCAGTCCACATCACCAATTGGTCGGTCTTTTACTGCTTCATAGGCATGGTCTTGGATCAAATTGCCATCATATTCCAATTGGTCAGGCACTACCCTTATATTGTATAGCCTGACTGCATCTATTGGAAGCCGAGAGAATTTCTTCTTCTTGACCTCGTATTCATCACTGTAGTTGGCCCAATAGTCCTCCAAGTTTACCTTGTGGCTGTATTCCCTGTTGGCCTTCTTTTGAGCCTCACCCGTGATATCAAATTTGGACCTCTTGGAGTGCAGAGACAGACCGAGGGCACTTATCTTTTCTTCTGAAGCTTGGGAAAAAATAATGGAAGGACATGACTCCCTAGTGCCAATCCTCAAGGGGAAATTTGCAACAAATCCTGTCTTGTGTTTGTCCTTCTTGACAATGGCATCAAAGTCACAAATTTGTCTGGTTACTTCTAGCAATAGAAGGTGATCGGTTGGATACCTTGGAAGTCTATATGGAGCCCTTTGGCAGCCATCAATCCAAATGTAGGAGAAGGTCGGGAATTGGATGAGCCATGCTCCATACTTCTTGATAAGCTCTTTGGCTTGGTCTAAAATCCTGACATGCTCTACCCCTTGAAGCATCCTAGTGATATACATGGAGAATGCATCATTTTCCCTCCTGTAGTTTGAACCTCCTAAGTGAAGTTGAGGGAAAACTTCATAAATGACATCCTGCCCAAAAATTCCCTTTGTATCCAATCCTTTGTAGGGATGGAATCTTGCCAGCACATAGACTAGGTACGATGTCATTGTGAAGGTCTTAGTCCGCAACACATTAGATAGCTGGTCGTGGAGTATTATGCTAATCAACCCAGCCCAATGATAATCAATCAATTCTTGTTCCATCCTCACGATGGCATGGCACATCCAATTCTCGAATACCCCTGCATTCCTTAGCCCAACTACCCTGCTGAGTAGTGTAATAGCATCATAGTATTGTTTCTTAAACTTTATCCTGAAAAGCTACTTGGGTAGCTTAGAATAATGTGACTTGGGCTTTTCCAGCCAGGATTTGATGATCTGTTGGGATTTCATAGTTTGCTCATCGTAGTATCCCTTAGAGGACTCCATGTTGAATGCCACCACATGAGATCTGTCAGGCATATCGAAGGTTTGGGTGATAGTGACAAGGTTGAGATTGGCTATTACTCTCCCTTGAGGACTGATAATCTTCTGAGTACCCTGGCCATAGTGTCTGGCACACTTGAGAACCAACTCATAACATTGCATGGTTGAAGGGAACTCGGCCACATGTGCTAAGCCCAAATCTCTCATCCTTCTAGCTACCAAGGGGAGGTCTTTAGTTGACATTCATTCTTTGAACTCCTCGTAATCCCATGATCCAACATTTGTATCAATCACCTCCAACCAGACTGATGTGATCTTTCTCTCAGGAATCCTACTCTTAATGTCCATTTTGATTCTCTTTGCATCAGACATGGATGATCTGGCTGCTTTGTCAGACTCGGCCTGCATTCATCAAGAAAGGCATCATAAAACCATAGGAAATTAATATTAATCTACCAATACATCGTTAGAATCCATCCTATGCGACCGAAGTGCTCCTATATTTCATATGGAAAGATCGCAACTAATTTCGGGTTTCAAGGCCACCCACAGAATCTGAACTAGAGAGGAATCCTAAAGAATCCTAGACCGATCAGATTCCAAGGGGATCAACCAAGAAACACCTACTTAATCATTAAACATGAGCATGATCGACCAGTAAACCACATGATAAATCCACATGTAACATGAAATAACCATCAAATGCATCACAAGTTATAAATGAATCCAATTCTTTCATGTTTCATTACTTCCCATCAAAGTTCGGGAAAATCCGTGAGGGACGGATTTCCGCGATGAACAAGCCAGGGGAGACTTCGAAAAACTAGGGAGACAGAGGATTTCAGAGAAATCCAGACCCGGTGGACATCCACGATGAATGCAAGACTCCGAGTCCATTAGTATAAGTATGCCTTTCGGCCAAATAGATCTCATTCGGGAGGAGGTCACAGCGAAAGGGACATGTCTTGCTGAATAATGATAAAGAAACCCTCATCAATGAGAGATCTTCTCTTTGTGGTGAGGTCATGGTGACTCATTCTTGTCTCACCGACAATTGAGGTCTAAACGGGTACTTCGGTATGACTTAAAGATTCTCGATGAGAGGTCTTGTCGAATTTGCAATGTCCTGTCGACTAGTGCTTATAGCAATCGATTTCGTTATGACCAAGGGGAGTCAAGATAAGGTCTCAGTGACTTTCCTTAGTCTCACCGACTAGCGATATATCATAAAGAGCTTTCGGTGAGATAAAGGCCTGGTTACAGCGAACGAATATAGGTCTAGGATGAGTTTTCGGTATGACATCCTTCCAACAATATGTGGTCTCAGCGAAAGAAAATCTAAGCTCGCCAAGAAGGGAAGAGGTCGCCGTAAGGTCTTGGCAAATGCTAGGAGCCTCGCCGAAGGTGAAGGTTTTTGGCAAGAGTGATGATCTCACCAAAATGTCTCGGCAAAGCAACAGATGTCTTAGCGAAGCAAATGGATATCGATATGACTAACAGAGCCTGTTATGACTTCTTGCTGACTAGGGTTTGTCTTAGCGATGGCGCACATGAAAGTAAGTGTCGATGAGAGACTCGTCCCTTTGGGGTGAAGTCACGGCGAAAAGGACATGTCTCACCGACTAGCAAAGAGCTCGGCTAAACATGGGGTTTGCATTACAAGTCTTGGCGAATGACTCTGGTCTCAACGACTTAGCAATAAAAAACATCCATCAAAATGACTAACAGGTGGTCGAGGTGAAGTCTTAGCGAAATGACTTTGTCTTCCTGACTTCAAAGGGCACTCGGCGAGACATGGGATATGTTCGATGAAAGGTCTCGCTGAAAAAAGAGAGGTCTCAGCGACAGAAAGGAAAATCGGTCAGACAAAGGGAAATCGCTATGATCTCTTGCCAATCATACATGGTCTTAGCGAAAGAGGATCTGGAAGGAATGGACCATCCCGAAGGAATGGAGAATTCCGGACAGCGACGCAGAATCATGATTTTACCCAACACACCTAATCAGTCACAAATCTCAAATTCCTAAGCTTAGGGCAAGTCAGGCATGGACCTTCCATAAATTTTCCTAGTATTCTAGGCCGACTCAAGAGCACACCCATGAAAAATAATGATGCCCTAGGTCAAAATCCCATACACCTGCCATTAAAGTATAGGTTAGCTCACGACTACGGTAACCTAAATGATGAAATCATGCTCAGGGAAAAGGACATCATGATTTTCAAGTGAGTTTATTAAAATGCACATAGGTTAACCAACTCAGAAACCACTTGAAGGATCATAAATTAATCGATCTCTACGTAACCCTAATCATGAAGCACCCAAATAATGCATAAAATTAAACCCAAAAGGATTTACAACTTCAATTCACTATCTGCAATCACCAATCCAAAGCAAAACAAAGTGACACATACCATTATAAGGCAAAATTCAATCCCAAAACCAACAAACATGAAGGAGATGGTGTCCACGAAGAACAAAGGCATGACCACGTCAGATGATGCTACCAAATCGATCAACCTTAGTGAACTACTCCAGAATACCGATCAAACACTCACAAGAAAGCAGTTCTCAGCTCAACAATGGAAAATAATAAGCACGATGGCACAAAAGATCCCTAACACCAAGTTAAATACATCCCTCAGAGCACACACGGAGCCATTAATGCACTAGACAAGACAACCAAAGAAGGATTTCAGAAATCTGACAACAGGGCGGAATCCAGGGGAATCCGATCCATGCGGAAATCCGCAAAGGCTGGAAATCTCCAAACAACAAGGTGGAATCCAGAATTCAAGCAGGATTTGGGGAAATCTGATTGAGGTGTAATCCAGAATCCAAGCAAGATTCGGGGAAATCCGATCGGGGTGGATAATCCCGGATCCGAGTAAAAACTCGAACCATAGTCAAAACTAAAGATTTTCAATGACATCCAGAAGGAACACTTAGGCAATCCAAATAACTATTTAAGCACATGCCTAAATAGAGCAAAACCTCAAAACGAAAGGGCCAAGATGCAAAACAAAATGAAAACAAGAGGGTCCCTGCCTTCAGCGGGGCGTGTGCACAAAAACTGCACAATAGGTTGGCCTTTGTCTGTCTCCTATCGATTGACTGATTGCTATGTGCTCCCAAGCCTAGACCTAGAGCAATGTGACTCTTGCTGACATATTGGCCCCTCAAAGGTAGACCACCTAGTGCAAATCATGGTAAAGATGGGCAAGCATATAACAACACCACACATATCTGGTCCCATGAATGATCATACTCTATAGGATCCTGCCCCATCCAACTGAGAGCCCCTTTGACTTGCGATTAGGACAAAGGAACCCTCCAATGAAACCAGCTAGTATAGAGGGCAATGTGGCATATGCATCAACCATGTCCCTCCATGAAATCTCATATTTGCATATGTGATCATCCTAGAACACTTGCTGTAGTGCATCAGCCTCTTCCTCCTCATGTGCATCATATATAACGAGCTCTCCCATCACCAAAATCCATAGAATATGATATACATCCTCAGGTGTAACCGTGATCTCACTGGTGGGCAAATGGAAAGTGTTATGCTCACTATGAAACCGCTTGGCCCAGGTTGTCAATAACCCCCTATTGATTCTGATTTGGGGCATATTAATGAGCGATGAAAAACTGCACCATGCAATAATGACTACCTTAGGTTGTGTCAAATGACGAATCAGATCCCATGTCCTTGGGAACTGCTCTTTGATTTGTAAACTAGTAAGAGGATCCTATCATCACAAAATCATAAATCAGTTAATCAATCAAAATCAATCAACCTATCAATCTAATCAAATCTAGTGAGACTTTAATCAAATCTCGTGAGCATCAAATTAATCTTAACCTCGTCTACCATGAGGTTTATCAAATCAATCAATGCACCTCACCTATCATGAGGTTTATCATATCAATCAATTTTAACCTCACCTATCATGAGGTTTATCAAATCAATCAATGCACCTCGCTTATCATGAGGTTCATTAATCAATTCAACCTCGTCTATCATGAGGTTTATCAAATAAATCAACTTATAATTGATCCTCACCTATCATGAGGTTAATTATCACCATCCTCTCATTGAATCTCACCTATCATGAGATCAATGGACATCTAACCTATCAACATCATCAATCATCATCAAATCACAGACTGACGAGATCAAACATCATTAACATCAAGAAGTTCAATCAAGAAAATCATCACACTTCACCAATGTGCTAGAATATTCTTTCTATGCGCTAAAAAACTTAGTGCGCTAGAGAAATTCATAAATGTGCTAAAACAAACCTTTAATGCACCAATCTACTCTATGCGCTAGAACATTTCATCGATGTGCTCGAACAGAGTCCCAGTGTGCCAAACTACCTGATGCACTATTCTATTTAATCTATGTGCTAATTTAATGGCCCTATGTGCTATAATACTCTATGTGCTATAGTAGTTCATGAATGCGCTACTTTGGGTCCCTAATGCACTACTTTATTTTATGTGCTAATTCATTGAACCGATGTGCTAAATTGGTAACCCTATGCACCGGCCTACCCTATGTGCTAGAATAGTTGTTCTATGTGTTATTTTAGTTTTTCTATGCACTAAAATAATTAAAAATTGAATTCAAATGAAAAATGGAGGGAAAATCAAATGTGTGAAACACGAGACAATTTTCAGGGTACTCACCAGAGGTCCGTATGTTGTTGGCTGATTAGGTTTCCTGACTCGCTCGGACTGGTGTGTGTGGTAGGGGATCACCATTTTGCTCCAAAATTCTCAATCACTCACTCACAAAGTTTTCAAAATTACAAAATGCACAAATGACCTTTCTAATCAACTTTTTAACCTTTTAAAGGTTAATTAAGTGGTGTTTTATGGGGTTATTTTATTTTTATTTTTCAAAAGGTTTTTAATTAATCAGCTCATCACTTGTTGACTTACATCATTTTTCAGGAGATAAATCCTTTTTGACGCGTAGATTTTTGAGATCACCATCAAATCATTGAAAAATTATCAAAATTTTCAAAAATTCCAAAAATTCCTAAAAATTCCAAAATTCACTTATTTATCTCCCAACGGGGCATATATATGTCAATATCTAAAAATCAACATCTGGGGCATTGATTTTTTTTCTCGGCATCAGTATCAATTTTTTCTTTGAAGTAATGTATAAACACATTACTTCAAAGAGGGGCAAAATGTATACACTTAAAATTAGTCATGACATCTAATTAATTAAATACTAGTTTTTTAGTTAATATTTTGACTACGTATAAAAAAATTCTCAATTTATTTATATTGTTCACCCTTCTCTAATTCTTCAAATCTAAAATCATATTCTTCTAAATTAATTAAATAAACAAATTTCCATAAGCTTGTTTTATTTAATTAATCTTCACTAATCTCAATTAGGAATTCAAACACTCGTCTACAACTTTTTGTGCCACCTCACTAAGGTCACATGAAATTAAATAATTCTAATTTTTAAATTAGAATTATCTTCAACCAACTTTTAAGCACATGGCTTATTCCTCACACACTTTTTCAACCAATTTTCAAATACATGGTTTTTTCTTCCCACACTTGAGTCTTCCATCCACTTGGCATGTTACCTATTGGTTAAGAGATTCCTCCATCTATTTGGCATGTTGTCTTTGGTCAAGGGAACAACTTCTTGATTCTCTTCATCTCCACCATTCATTCTTTTTATTTGAATTTGGACCGTCAATCATTGCCACCTCACAAGATGCTTGGAAAAAGCTATAAATACAACACTTTGGCATTGTATTTTGCATCCACTTTTGAATCTAGAGTTATCATGCAAGAATATTGTTTGAGCTTGGGAGCATTTTGGAGTCTTATAGTTACATTTTATATCATGTTTTACATCATAGTTAAATCTTAGACTAACACTTTGCTTCATAGTTTCATTTTATGTCATCCTTTGCATCATAGTTGCATTTTAGATTAGCATTTTCATAGTTAACATTTGAGCATATGGAGTATCATTCTAGTGCAATACCATAGTATCTACCTTGAATCATTTAATCCCACCATCCATTCATCATAGTATCCATTATCATTTTCATCATATAGTTTCATGTAGGAATTTAATTGGCTTGCATGTTGAATGTTTTCTCATTTCCTAAGTTGTCATTTTAACAACCATTGTGCACAAAGAAAATTGAGGGCCAAATGGTTTAATAAATCCTTAGGAATAGAGGACAATGAGACGTTCTTAAAAGATTTGTTTAGCTGCAAAATAGAGTAGTTTACTTATTTCAAATATTTGATATAATTTGTTTCATTAAGGTTTTTGTTGATTTACTAATATTTCCACATTTCACACACACACAACTATATACATGAAATATAACTTAAAGTATAAGAAATTAAATGTCCATATGTAAATTTCAACTTATACTTTCTTATACTTTAAATTTTTATTTCATGTATATATTTTCCCTAAAAGATAACAAGAAGAAAGAGATAAGAAAAATCTAGAAGAAAAAGATTTCAATGTAGACCAAAACGCGAGCGTGTTATAGCGTACTCACATATTGGAAATGTTTTTTTGATTTCAAAAAATGCACACATTTTTTGAAATTTAAACCATAACGCAATCACTTTATAATGCACTCATGTTATGGCTTGATAATGACCGAGCCTAGGCTTGGTCACTACCAACCCATAACGTGAGCGCGTTTTACTATAATGGGCTTGTGTTTTCGCTATTTTGGGATGAAAAAGTAAATTGGCCACTTTTTGGCCCTCCATCTTTTTGCACTTACTCATATAGCATATAAATTGTCTTTTCTTTCTATATGTACTGTCTACTTATTTTCTCTATCATTTTTTCTCTAGTGTGGTCTATTGGTTGTCTGTGAAGGTGGAAACGCCAAAGTGAGGGTTTGATTGAGGAAAACTCCAAAACATAGCCCCAAATTTTTTTCGTCAGTATATGTGTGGGTACTTCATTTGTGTGGAGCTTGTAGGAGGTTGGACCGACCCTATGTTGGATTTCTACTACCCTTTCTTATCATTTCGTTCATAATTAGTCCATCTTTCAAGTTACAATATTCTTCTTGTTGTAGTTAGTTTACTAATTTTATGCATTCACAATATTTTATCATTTTTATTTAACTATTAGATTAATGTCTTAGGGTTGTTAGCACACCATGTGAGTTTTGGATTGTCAACCTAGCTCTTTGTTTGTATGAGATTCTAGTGTGTCCTTGAGACAAAAATGCGTTGACCTATCATTTGTGTCTTGTGTTGACGTCCTTTGGCTAAGAGCCAGTTGGTCGGCAGTCTGAGACCTTTGTGGTTTGTTCACCCAACTCCTGAAATATTTCATTCCTAAAAAACCCAAAAACATAGATTAGTTTGTTCTTTGTTTGTCGACCTTTCCTTTAGCCTTTGTCATTGAGGTGATTGAGGGAAATTTGCTCCCTTTAGACCCTGTTTGTCTTGGGACTGAGGAGTAGCGAATCCACTCCTTTACATTGACAAATAACAACTTTAAGTTGGGTGGAAGGACTAGTTAGGTTGTCACTGTCAAATCCATTATCAATTTTTTGAAACAAATTACATACACCAACTTGAATTTTCTTTGTAAAGTCATAAAAGTTACCAACACAAAGGATATAGTACTCAAAAAAGTAGGGTTAAGGCTTAAGAAGCAATAAAATTGAAGCACATATTGAAGTATAATTTACTCAATGAAGGTTGTGAAACTTCAAAATAAGATGAGCCATCATAAAACAAGAAATAACTAAGAATTTATTATTAGAAGACTAGATGTGTTTTCTTGTCTTCCAACAAGTTGGATGGTTGGACTATTTCTTTCATCTTATATAGTTCAATGAAGTAATGACACAATAATTTTCTATTATATTACAAAATGATGAAGCCACAATTAGAGGTTTGAGAGTGGATGCTTCAGAGGCAACAATTGTAGAGGTTTCTAGATTGCCTATGGTGGGAGAATAATTTCCAGTGCAAGTAGATGCAATCATAACAAAAAATGAATTTACACAGCTAAGAGAGGAATTGGACTCCTGAGCTAAAGGTACTAAACAACTTTCCCTACCATGGCTATGGGCATTTGTTGCTTTGTATATAATTAAATATTTAACTTGCAATGGTAAGCAATCTCTTCTATACATAGTACATTATAAACTCTTTAGTCACCTTCACCATCAAATGCTGGTGAATGTTCCTAATTTCTTGTATAATTTGTTGAAACAAATGTTTGTTGAGTATAGAATAAAGAGGACTCAATCTACCTTGTCTCATTACTACTTGGTCACCTTGTTGATAATAAGAAGCCTTAGAACCCAATACCCCGAAGTTTCTTGAGAATTGTTTTTAGCTTGTAACAATCTAAATAACATACTTATGAGGTTAGGGTTAGACGAAGCAAACATGGCCCAGGAAGTGAATGGACCATCTAAAACTGCCAAAGAGGAACATGTACCCTCTTCCCCACATATTGCATCACCTACTTGCAATATTGATGCATAATCAAAACAAAAAATGTAGGAAACCCAACTTGCAGCTTGTAGGGCATAGCTTGTAGCACCTACAGAGTCAGAAATCCATGTTGCCACCAAAAACCCTTTCAAACCCAAGCAACACAAAAGAAAAAGCACACCCTCTTCTTCTACACCCAAAAAGAAGAAGAAAAGGTTAATGTGGCCTAAAAGGTGGTCACACTGCCTTAAGAAGAAGCACACTACAAGAGGGAAGGCCCAACCTCAATAGGAAAAGGTTGTGATAGTAGAGTTTGAAAAAAACTTAGAAGAAGAAAATTTACCTAGTAATCAAGAGCAATCTAAAACATTGCAATTTATATTTCTAAGCACCAATTCAAATTCTAAATTTGAAGATTTATTCATTGCGAGGAAAAAGCATAGACCGTACAATAGTTCAACTACTAAAGAAGAATTTACTTCACTAGTTGAGATTGACGAAGAACTATTTTTGGGAGATGAGAATGAATTAATTTTGATAGGAAAATATGAAAATAATGAGCTATAGAGAGCACTTCAAAAAATAAAGGAACTGGAGGAACAAATAAAATGTTATCAACAAAGAGATATTGGGATGGACCATAAGGTCAAAGAATTGGAGAAACAATTGCACATTTATGAACAAGGAGTAGGTTTGGAGAGGTTGGCCCAATTATCCATCATTGAAATTAATAAGAAAACTCCACAACCTAAGAATTAGAATGAAGCTCCAATGATACCAAAAACTCCTATCGTGGTTACCCTTGGAATTGAATTATGGAACAAAATAAAAGAATTCTCTCAATCATAAAGGAAATGGGATAAGGAAAAATTTGAGTTGATCTAGTGACACATAATAGAGAGATTGAAAAGGATTTAGAGATTAAAAGGTTAAAAGTGAAAATGGAAGAAATGGGTGATGAGACAATCCAAATCTTAAAATGCAAACCACTTGCTAAGGTCTACACCCTATTTTTGCAAGATTTTTTTTTTAATTTTTAATTTTAGCCAGCTAATTAATGACCTCCCTAGTTTCCTAATCATCACACACATTATTCTTAAAGGCTTATCAAGAGGCCACACCAGATATGCAGGATCAATTATGTGAATTCTATTTACATAATTTTTCCATTCCTTATGACACTACCTAGAAACCCTTGATATTTGTAGGAGATGTTCAGATAAGGAATTAACCTCATTTATCATAAATAAACATAAGAGAGGTCAATTGCGAAAAGATTATCACAATAGGGAAAAGTAATTTCCCCTCCATATTAGAGCAAAAGTAGAGGATCCCAATGGGGTAGCGGAGGAATGGATTGACCTCATGGATAGAAGTTGGGTGGAAAATAAAATTTTGCAATGCAAAGAAAGAGATTACAAAATATTATAGGAACTAGTAGCTGGAATAGGAAGAGAGGCACTTGCTTTCTCATAGGATAGATGGAAAGAGTTGACACAGGAACTAAAGAGGAAGGACAACCATTTTGTTTTTATTTACTTGGAAACTGTTGTAAGGTCACACAAGTATATCAAAGCCTCCCTAAAACATCAAATTACCTGGTCCCCTCTAACATTTCATCCTCCCCTTCTCTTGTACCCAATTCCATATTGGACAGAAAGAAAGGAAGAACAAGGGGTTCTTGAGCAAGCCAGATGGGAGAGGATATTTGAACATAAGGGATTTTGCCTGAAGCAAGGTGAATGAGTCACTAACACAATAGACTATAGGGATATTGCATTACAATACAATTAGAGACCTTGAGCTGCCTAAGGATAAGCAACAAGCCAAGTTGGGGGGAATGATGAGCCTTATAAACGTCTTATTTTCCTTGTTTTAGTTTTATACTTTTCATCATATTTCTGATAAGTTTCAAAGACATTCCTAGACCTTTCCATATATTTTAAGTATTTAAAGCATTGAAAGTGATAAATTATGGATAAAAGTACAAAGCTGTGTCACACTTTTACAAAGGAAACAACCACACTGATCCAACTTTTAAACTTGAATCACTAAAAAGTGGCATATATGTTTTGAACTTTGAAATGATGTAAATTAATAAAATATGTATTTTTTGGTATATTTTATGTTTGTATTTTTTTAAAAAAAATAGAAAATCGTTTTAAAATAGTTTTTAATAAATTGACACCATAATTTAGTTGTTGATAAAATGTTGAAAAATGAAGTTACATGAGACGCCAATCTTTATATAGTAAATTTTATTTTTTTTCCTTCAAATTTTTATGTGTATTTGTAACTTAAAGTTTTTTTGCATGGATATATTTTTTCCAATTTTGATAAATATATTTTTAAATAAATATTAAAATTTGTGTGTATAAAAACATAGTTATTTCCATTAGATGTCAACTTTCATATTAAATATTTATCTAACATAGAAAATAGATTGTACCATCTTGATATAGATTCTTTTATCTATTGCATCATATTTTTTTTCAAAATTTTAATAAGTTATAGCATTTTTCCTTGGCATGGTAATCAACCTAATATTTTGTGTTGATAACCTACTTTTAGTAAAAATAAAAAAATAAATTATAAACAATAATTAAACTATATATTTGACCCTCAAAAGATCACCTGAATCCCATGTGTAAAATCAATCTTCATGCGCTACATTGTAAGTTGTATCATTTGCCCTATTACCCTTTTTAGCATGCTTTCCATCATGACAAGAATTTTGTAGTGACATAAGAGGAAGCAACAAATCTAAAAAATGTTCATTTTCATACCTTAGGATGCCAACAAGGAGCTTACCCTTATTTGCTAAAATAAAAATTATTGAGATACCCTCCACACTTCTCTCCATGAAAAAATATTTCCTTTAGAAGTATGCCTATCTATAATGCTCTTTTAAAGATCAATCAATGGCTCAACCTATGAAAGTTCCATGTATAGTGAATCTTCCTCCATTTGGGGCTCTTCACATCCAACAATTGATTCCTTTTCCTCCCTAACTTCATCAATATTTTGCTAACATATACAAGCATTAGAACTCAATAAATCTTCTACTACCAAGGAATTTATACCTTCAACCTATATGTTGGGTACCTTATGTTCTTGCTCAATGATATCTTATGGCTTTGAATTTGACTATTTTTTTGCTTCTTAGTCCCTTCCTTAGCTTCTTCTCATGGTTTTGATTCTTTCTTCATCCACTCCTTCGTTCTTTCTCTTCTATTTTCTTTGAATATCTCCAAGAATTCTTCATAGGCAACATAAGATTTATAAATATAAAATTTGTTGTAATATTTATAAAAGGGAAGAATCTTGCAATAATCTCTTTCACATTAATCCTTTAATAATGCCCTTCGAATGAGATCTTCTTGTCAAGTTTTTCTAAATGAATCTAGAGCTTTATAGTTGATAATAAACTACTCCAAAAGTTCATTCTTAAAATCTTGGATAGGATCTATGTCTTCATCCTTTGGTAAGAACTTAGGTTGTCAATCCATGTTCTCTCCCCTTAGTTCACTTTTACTCATGTGTCCATCATAGATATATACTTAAATGTTAAATTTGACCCTACAAGCTAGAAATACAAGGCTCTAATACCATTGCAATATCCTATTTTTATAATTTTCTATTTTTTTCTTTTTTTTTGTGTTTTTCTAGAACACACCATTAGAATAACAACTACCTATAATACAAATGCTAATCACAACTACCAAGATGGAAATTGAACATAAAAACATTTAACTTTAAATAACACTCATATTTGATTAAAAATCAATATGACAACAACAACAACAATGATCTTATTTTCCTGTGCAAGATGGGAAAGATGATGACAATACTAATATGCAAGCTAGAAAATAATTATTTAGAATAACCACTTCTTAAATCAACTCATAAGTGAACAATAATAGACGTACAATATGGCCATTGATAAGGCACTCCAAACAATTTCCTAATGCTCTCAAAGCCATGTACAAAACTATTAATGTTTGATATAACCTTTTATTAATTTATAAAACACCTATGATTGATTTAACCTTCTAAAATGTTGGAACAACACCTTATATGATTGGTATAACCTTTCAATGACTAGAACAACACTTTATATGATTGATTTAATTTCCAAAATGTCAAAACAACATCTTATAGGATTGGTATAACTTTTTGATGATTGGTACAACACTTTATATGGCTAAAGTAATATCAAGGATGATTGTTGGTGGTTGGGAATGGTGTAAAATTGTATAATTGATCTTAAGGTTGGGATTTACTAATTTTACTCCTTCGAAGGTAGTGCTTAATTAGGGTTGACTAGAAATGTCATAAACAATTCAAATCCAACACTTTTTGATGTAAAATAACACTTCAAGGTCCTAAAAATCAATGTAGAAATTGTCAAATATGATGGGCAACACTATAGCAACATATAACCCTCCAAGGATGAAATATTCAACAAATCACAATTAAGTGACACTCTAGCAACAACATGCAAGCTTAAAAATGTCTTCAAATCTTCAATGAATCAATACATTGTTGATCTCCAAATGGAATCACCCAATATAGAAAATATTTTTTCTTTGATCTCAAATGTGAAATCCAAGAGGCTTTTCATCCCCTCAAAACCTAAAAAAACCAAGGGTTTTCATCCTTGGATGCCAAAACTCAAATGCTAAAGCTCGCAATGAAAAATGCCAAAATGAAATCAAAATACCAAATGAGGCTGGGCACCCTCTTTTTATAATTTTTCAATTTGGGCCCTGTATGACCTATAAATTCAATTGTGAAATTGAAAGATAAAAGAAATAATCAACAAGAAATCACAGTAAAATGATCATAATCAATAAAGAAAAATAGAATAAATAGAATAAATGAAATGAAAACCTTGCATACACTGAAACACACAATCAACTCTAGTATAGCTCCTTTGTTCTCCTTTATTTCACCCTTAGAGAAATGGTGTAAGTAGTAACCTTTGATCTCAGGTTGTGCAAAGAAACTATACTCATACTTTGCAGCTATTTTTATGCCATTGTTTGTTATGCAGAGAAACAATGCTCATATTTTGCAGTCTAAGAGCAAAGGTTACTCCTTAAACCATTTCTCCAAGGATGAAATAGAGGAGAAAAATGGAGCTATGCTAGAGTTGATTGTGCATTTTAGTGTATGCAAGGTTTGCATTTCATTTATTCAATTTACTCTATTTTGTTTTATTGATTATGATCATTTAAACTATGATTTCTTGTTGATTATTGCTTTTATCTTTCAATTTCACAGTTGAATTTATAGGTCATACATGCGCTTAATTAAATTTCCCTCTAATTAGTATTTACAAAATACATTTTATTTTATTTTATTTTTAGTACTTAAAAATCCTTTTTATTTTATTTCTAGTATTTAGAAAATAATTGTTATTTTAATATATGTTTAAAAACACATGTTTATTTTAATGATATTAGTTAAGTTGTCTCTTAAATTAAAAAATTGTTGGGTCTAACTTAAAATAATATTAATATTTATTTTCCTTACTTTGTCCTTTAGCCTACAAGAAATGGAAAAGGCTAGAGGTTTTTTTATGTGACACTATTTTCAAAAAGGGGACATGCCATTATTGTCCCTAATCTCCGTTTCAAAGCCATTGAATCAGACTAACTAGGGATCCAACTTATGGGAACAAGACCCTTGCAATTTAGTAGATTCTCCTTAAGTGTCTCTAAGCATTGGTAATCCTCACTAAGATTCATTTATAGAGGATTGGGGTGAGTGAATCTAGACAATCCATTTTCAACCAATTAATTCTTATGGGTACATATTTAGGTTTGTGCGTTAGTTGAGCTTTTTGACATAAATATCATATTCATAAACACAAATTTGAATTAGAGCAAAATATAATTAGTTTAGATTTTGAAATAAGTATAGAATTGATCTTAAAAATCTAACACTTGTAACAAATCCATTCTTACCATCACATTTCCCTCTAAAATCTAATTAAATATTACATTTAAATTTATTTAATTCCACATTTAATTGAACACTTATTTTTGAATCTAAACTCATTCATTTATTTTATTGGAAATTGAATATGAACTCATGTATTTAAATCACATTCATTAATCACTATTGACTTATTTCTGTAAGATGGTATTTTCCCTTACAATTAATTAGACGGCGACGTTGAAGAGGAATTAAAGCCTGGTAATTAGCACACAGATCGAGCGTAAAGTAGAAAGACCTTGTACTCCTATATAGATTCAATCCCACCAATCTCCTCCTATTCCCACCCAATTTTATCCAGTAACAGAGCAAAAAAACACGAAAGCCCACCTTCCCCTCAACAACGACTTATACCTCAACTCGACTTTTTTATATATAAAAACCACGTCTCGCTCAGACAAACAAAATCTTATAAATCACCAAGACAAGCAGCCTTTCCAATTCCATCCCGAAGAAACTTGATCATTACTCCATCTTCTGCTTTGCCGACGTGAATTCTCATTTGCCCGATTACTCGCTGGCCAAACAATTGGATCTCGCTCCTTCATAACCCTTCGTACAAACAGAAGAATTAGTCATGGAAACCCACATTGCAGGGGTCGCGGGATCTCAGAATGAACCTTTTTACGACCTTCTTCATCCAAATCAGAGCAACATCAACACTAACAACAATAGTAGTAGTGGGCTGATCAAGCAAATGGATGATCTAGGGTTTGAGAAGGATATTGTTGTACCCTCTTACACCTCACAGCCCATTAAAACAGAGTTCAGCTCTTCTTCTTCTTCTTTAACTGGAGTAGATTTGCAAGATAATTCACCGCGTCTTGTGCGACAACGAGCCCCCTCGCCTTCATATTCTCCTGCGGTAAGAATTCTCACTGTTTAGCTTTTATAGATAGCTCACAGATTTTTAATTTAATTTATTTATTCGTAGAGTTTTAGTTATGTAAATTCCCCACATGGGTTAGTCTTATTTATTTATTTTTCCCAGCTATCTGTGCACTCCTATTTTGGGGTAAACTTTGGCTTTGTTGCCACAACCAACGGTAGGGTATCCTCACCTCTGTGGGGCAAGTTGAATTTTGGATACTTTATATGCCTGGAATTAGATGGGGTATTTTACCCAATAACAACATTTTATCAATGGCTCAGGAGAAGTTGAATTCTGGGCTGCTCTTTGAGTGTCAGGGCCAACGGGAGGGTATTCTCACCTCTGTCGGGCAAGCTGGATTTTTGATACCATATTATGTCTACAATTAGAGGCGGTATTTTAACCAATAGCAACAATTATCCTGAGAGGTTGAATCCTGAGCTCCTCTTTGAAGACCCTGATGCTTTATCATGCGAGCTTATGCCCTTCAATTATCATGCCTCGCCTTTATGGAATACATTACCAAATTTCAACCATTAATTATGCCTTAAGTTAGGTCTGGTAATTTCCCCAATTTCAACACTGTCTCATGTCGGCAGTTAGGTGGTTGTTTAGTGAATTTCTGACAGTTTATTATGCTGGAATTAGATGTGTTATTTTATTGCAATTTGTAACAATTTATCATATCTGATTTTGGCTGCCATGGTTCACCCGATTTCAACAATTTATCATCACGTCTTCTGCAGATTTGAATACGTGTTTCCTCCTTGAAAGCTGAATTTTCTATGGGTTTTCCATCTGCTTTTACAAAGTAGCTATGTTTCTTTTTCTTGATAAATATTGTCTGCTTTTATAAGGGTTTTCTACTATGTTTTGTTAAGCGCCCATGACTATTTTGGGAAAAAATATTGGGTAAGGTTAAGGGCTGCCTTGAACATCATGTAGGTTATGCTTAGGGCTACACCACGAATGTTAAAGGTGGGGCTTGTCTTTGAAGGCTTAAATGTCTTACTGCTTAAGCCAATTTTCTATCGGTTTCTCAGTCTGTTTTATGACTTGATATGGTCTATTTTAATTGGTAATTATGGACAAAGGCATGATCTTCCTATAAATACAATGTGGGCTAAGCATGGCTGTATAGTGTAATAGTTGCCCAACAACCAAGCTGTATGTTTATTGAAGTTATTCATTGCATCCGGTCAAGATGAGTGGTATCCTGAACCTGGGCCACACTTCCACAAGTGCCACATTGTAAGGTGCCATGTCCAGATAAAAGGAAGAAATGTATTTTCTTGCACCCAGATTCAATTATCACACCAAAAATGAAACTATACTTGCACAGATCTGATCATTTAGATTAATATGAATGGAATCCAAAAAAATGCCAGTACAGTGCAACCACCAAGTAAAACAATCAATAATGCAATGACACTGAACTGAGATGCATGAGAACCGGGATTGTACACAGAACAGCAAACAATAAGGCCAGAGACAGACTAATAGCATGGGTCAATGATACTTGCTTCACACAGCAACCATAGATGCATGACACACAAAATTTGTGCTCAGATCTGATCAATGTAGTAAACTCGAAAGGAAGCAAACTCTAATCGGATTGAATATTCAGAACTGAGAATTATGAACCATAAACATCTATAATGCAGTCATAAGGGAACATAGAAGGCTGGTACACATATACATATGTGGATAGCAGCAGAAGTTAAGCCCGAAGCAAGAACCAGAATGTAGTGCTGGTTCACTGGAAGATTTGAATGACTGCCTGAGATGATGACGCGCTGGCTGAGTATAGATTGTGTGTGAATAACCCAGGAAGTTGTACATTAAGGCACCCGTCCAGGTTGAGAGCCTGGCACCATCCACCGAGAGAAGGCGACACTCAGGAATGAGATGTGATTGTTCACCAGTACCTCTGTCTGTCAATTAACTGACCTTCACAATGGGATCGACTGCACAATGATGAGTGGTAGATCCACTACACTCAGAAGCTTGACCAAAGTGTTATGCTTGACAAACCAACGATCTCATGCTGGGCGCGCGACGAAGACAAGGTACCCGTTCCCGACAATATGATGTCCACAGCTGATCCTGGGAAAGCTGTCGATCAATTAATCCTTATCAATGATAACACGGGGAAAGACTTCAGATCTTCGATTGATGTTTGGTTGCCCTTTCAGTGGCACCCAGCACTCAAAGCCACTCACATAAGTGGATCACGACCAGAGGCTGCTGAGCTGAAATTGCAAGTAAATTCGCTTCAGAAAACTGAATAGGAAAATGCTGGTAATAGATGAACCTCTCAGGCAGAGGGCATCTGTCCCTACCTGATGCAGACCAATAAGGGGTTTTTCTCCCTCACTTAGCCGACAGGAATAACATCCAAAATTTGTCATATCATGAAGAGTGAAATGAGCTAGTTTAAATACAAATCCAAATGCCTTCCTGAAGGTAGGTCGGCCGGATAAATTTAAATATTATTAATTTAATAATTTAAATTTAAATTTAATATTATTATTATTTTATTTAATAGTATTAAAATATTAAATGCAGATAGTGTTTAAAAACACTATTTTATTTTTTTCCTCCAAAAATCAAATCACGTGATTTTGGGGACATGACACACATCACCTTTACACCACAATACGAATTATTTTAAAATGCCATCTTGGGCTTGATGGATATTTGTCCGGGACTGAAATGGGTAGGAAAACCCAAAACTGTATGGTACTTTTGCAGATCCTACATGCTTTGTAGTTCAATTACTCCGGTAACTATGTCCTACATGCTTTGCCAAAGTGAAACTCAAGAATTCTCACCTTTTTTGGCTAACACATTGCTCACAGTTTTTGATTTTTAATTTTCTTTTGCCTTTTATGTCTATTGTTTTCTGTTGTTAAGACCTTTGTAGCTGTGAGATTTTTAACTATGGCTATGGCTTGTGATTTAATAGTGTTATTTATAGGTCACATTTTTGGGGGGTTCCAATCATGTAATCTGGATGTGAATGTATACTGTTGGACATGAATGCTGAAGGCTGAATGTGTGGTATCAGTTTCTGCAAGAAATATGGAGGTAAACACGAAAAAGTTTGGTGGTTTTTTTACATCTGGAAAATTTGGCAGTGATCTTGATATCTTGCTGTATATCTGATCTAATTTTCTCCTGCAAGGAGAATTTCTAGCTCAAAATGATCAACAACTTGACAATATGATTGTCCATTCAGTAGATAGACTGATTCCTTACTTAAAAACGTTAGATTAGAAAATCAAGAAAACTTTGAAAGAGCACATAATCCAATATTGTTTTTGCCTGTAATTCTTCTTTGAGGTTATAGCCTGCCTTCTATATGGTATGGGTAAGGTTAAGCCACATTCACAATATATGTAGAATTGCCCTGTTACAGTTGGGGGTGTTTGAACAGTCTCGTTAGAATTTGAACAATTTTGACCTCATGAGCTACTGAGGAAATTTAGGAGCCATTTACGATAAGGTGTTCCCAGGGATTTTATAGCAGCAGTTAAATGTTAATATTTTCCCCTACAGTTAGATGCTAAAACAATTAATTGAGAATCAAAAAAATTGAGATGCCTTCTAATGATGCCATGTGAACAAAAAACTACTAAACTGTAGACGAAATTTCCAATCTGTTATCCTCATTTCTGACTTTGAAAATTCGTAAGCTTTTTGCATTTATTAAATCAACACATGTCATCGAGTTGCTATCTCAAAGTTGTGTTGGTGTTCCAAGTCGCATGTGAAGTTTCTTTGTTGGCTTGGCTTGATTGAGTTTAAAACATCAATGTTTGTGTTGATAGGTCTTGGTCACAAATGTTCTTAATTGTTTTGCAGTGTCAAACTGCTTATCAAGTCAAATTTGTCAAACATTGATTATAGTCACGACACAAGTATTGTAAGTCGTAGAATCTTGTTAACTTAGTAATCTTATGGAAAGAATTAAATGTTGATCAAATCTCAGTGGTAGAAATGCAGTTTTTTGATGCAGTTTGATAGAGATGTAATAGGATACATTTTGGTATCTTTATTCTTCCTCAGGTTCATAGTTTCATGAAGTTGCAAGGTTTTTCAGAAAGTTTGACAATAGGTTTTAAGGGACCCTCTTAAGGTTCAGACGTATTGGAATCAGATAATTTCAAGTCCAATTGCAGTTATAATTGATTTGCAAGTGCAAATTTGCGATT
This sequence comes from Sequoia sempervirens, assembly GCA_007258455.2. Lineage (NCBI taxonomy): Eukaryota > Viridiplantae > Streptophyta > Pinopsida > Cupressales > Cupressaceae > Sequoia > Sequoia sempervirens. The sequence goes on along the minus strand of VDFB02275285.1, from coordinate 7,293 downwards.
ATTGAAAAGTTTGACAAGTGGTTGCAAGGTTCTCGTGCAATACGCATGCTTCTCAGAAGACTTGATAATTGAATTGTGATAATATTTGACTCATTCTTGCCAAATTAAGGTCAGATAATGTACAAATGAGCAAGTTGCAAAATTTAAGTTTAGTTTGTAGTTCGCCTTCTAGAAATTGTGTTGTGCACTTTGCAATTTTCATATGGTTGCAAGTTGATGTTTAAGTGTGACTTTTATTAAGTTTGTCAAATTTTAACTATGTGATCAATTTAATTTCTCAATCAGCAAAAGTGCCAAATAGCAATATTTATTCATGTTTGCAATGGAGTTTTAAAATGTTCAGGTAGAGCCTTCTTGAAAATCTAAAAAAGATTGGTTGATATGTTTGTCAGGTGCAAAGTGTGAAGTGATTCAAATAAGGTAAAATAATTTTTTTCACAAATCTGCAAGCATTTTTGTGGTTTTAGGGTTACGAGGTTTGCAATTTCAATCAAATGTCAGTTTGATTCTAAATAATGGAATTTCAAAATTCAAAAACCAAATTGGCAAAATTGTGTATTGCATGCAAAACTCCATGTTCTAAATGTCAGAAAAGTAGAGGTCTGTGCAGCCATGCAAAATTTGCATTTTAAAGCCAAAAATGTGCCAATATAATGTAAAAAGTAGCAGAACAGACCTAACGTGCATGCAACTAAGCAAGAGTTGTAAGATGTTTACTTGTTTCCACATCCCAAAATCCCTCACTAAAAGTCAAAAAGTAGAAGGGTGGACTCAGCATGCATACAAACAAATTGCTATGTTGCTCCTGATTCTTGCAATCCTGCAAAGGTAATGGAAAAATATACATTCATTTTATAAAACAAAAAATAGAGGTTTGTAACTCCAATGTACTTGAGCAAAGTGCAAATTGCAATAAAATGCCTGCTTTCCGCAAGTTAAAATGGTAGAAGTCAAGTACATTTCAAAGCTGTGGGGTTGCAGACATACACAACATGTTTGCAATACTGCATATAAAAATAATAAAAAATGTCGAATTATATTCTTTGAACTTTATTGCATATTTTTCCTAATTTTTTTGTCCTGATGTACTTGGACAGAATTTTTTGCTCACAAAACTTGAACACAAACGCGAACCATGTGACTTAGCTTGAAAGTTGCAGGATTACAGAAATAGAAGTTGCAAAGTGTTTTAAAAATATCATATCCAAATCTCTGATGAGTTTTTTTTTTTCTTATGAAATTAATAATATAATTGATTGGAGTAAAACTGTTTCAAATGTGACATGATTAATGACAAGACATTTTTTTTTTTTTTACATTCTGATTCCAAGAATGGAATTATTCCTATTATAGATTAAGAGAAAGAAAAATAAAGTCACGTATAGAAATATAAATGGTACTGCAGGTGATAGAACATAGAATAGCAATTTGAAATGTCATTGTCAATGTCAGAGTTGCAATCCTTTTTCTTGTTGTTTATGGTGGCGATATGTCAAGGGTAGTTGTTTGGACTCTTGGATTATACTGGAATTTGTTGGTTTTATTTCATATTTCTTGACATCTTTTTTCACTGTATTGGGGTTAAATTTTTTTATGGTCTTGAAGACAATCTCTTCACAATGGTAGGGGATGTGGGGTGACAAAGGTTGATTTTGGCTTTTGGTAGTTCAGGTACACAGTGCTAGTGATTCTTTACAAGCAAAGTGGGAGCATGATAAGGAGCGATTTGAGGCAGCAACAATGGCATCTGTAGAACGTACTATGAAGAAACACGGTGACAATCTTCTTCGTGCATTGGAGGGCATAAGTGGAAGGTTGACACAACTTGAAAACAAAACCCAGCACCTGGAAGGTTCAGTTGAAGAGTTGAAAATGTCTGTAAGTAAAAGTCATGGTGAGACTGATGGGAGGATGAGGATGTTGGAGAACCTTTTAAGAGAGGTATGGCTTGTACATTATCCATTTACTATATTTTAATGGCTATTTTGTTGTTCTGTTCTTGTTATTTTTCCAAGATTAAGTCTAACAGTCCAATGAAAAAGTTAGAATTTTCTTCCTGCATCTTAGAATGTATGAAAAAGTTATAATATATTGATCACTAGCAAGTCTTGTGTGCTTTTTGAGCGCTTCTTGTCAACAGGTCTTTTGATATATGCTGTACCATTATTCCATTAGTATGTTGCATGAATGTGTTTCATAAATTGCAGTGCAGTACATTATATGATGAGCACAAACTTACACTGAGAGGGTGGGTAGGCTGGAGGAGGTGGGGGCAGCGGTTGAATGAGTCATAAGATGATCTTTCACTTATTTAAAATTAATAACCACAATAATAGCAATCATGCAAGATCTATCAAATAAGAAAACACAAGATTTATGTGGAAACCCTTTCAAGAGAAAACCACAAAGAAAGTCTGCTTGGATCTACTGTCCAAATTCAGCCAAGAATATTTTTTTTTTTTTCAGAGATTCATAGGCACCAACCCATTGGAGACACCAATCCCCACTACTAATCACCAATTTAGCAAGAGACACCAATCTCTTCTTTTAGGAGGCACCAACCTCCAAAGTTTTCACCTTCTTGAATATTGCTTCTTCAAATGAATGACAATCTTTTAAATGTCCATAAAATTTGCTTTGAATGATCAAACATTTATTTTGCCTCCTAACTCTTATATCGGTGCTTCTTAAATAATTATTTCCCTAATGTTTCCCAGTCAAATGTGGCGATTTCAAGGCTGCAATAACATGTGCATTAGTGGTCAATGATCGCAATCAATTAATTAAGTATGCTTGTCATGTAGGATCTTTTTGTATCCCACTTTGATTGAGCAACTCCCAGAGCCCTTTATATCCCATCTTGTTACATGGTCTGAAATTATTATGGGTACTGGAAAGCTCTGCTCTCAAATTCACCAGAGCATGTTCTAAAGGGGGTAGAGTTTTCCGCTTCCTGCAAATATCGCCTGGTTTATCAACCTTCTCCTAGTAGTCCTAAACCGTTTCTCGTCATCTTCCTTTAAGAAAACCATTAGTGGTTAGAAATGCAAATACTTCTTAAGAGGTTTTTCATCCATCCATTTGTCTTCCCCAAAGAAAGGATTTCTACCATTTTGGATAATAGGAAAGTATAGCTGCTAATCACCTGTTTAACCTCCTTCGTTCCTTCCACATGGACGACCCTTTAAGATGATCATTATTCTTGATAAGGCAAAGTGGATCTTACCTCGCCAAGTATTTGTCTTTCAGAATGGATATCCATTCTTATAGATAATGAACCTATTTTCTTTTTCTCCCAACCCTCTCTCTCTCTCTCTCTCTCTCTCTCTCTCTCTCTATCTTCTTTTGATTTTTATTTTTGAATTGGCTATAAGATCACTCTAAAATTATATGAGTCAAGAGCTTTCCTTAATCCAAGATCCACCATTGAAGGTTTGAGAAATGTTTACAAACATAGGGAAAGACTTGAAGATTTTTTGACAAATTGTGAAGGTGGTCATGAGGTTAGAAGGAAAGATTACAGCAAGTTAAATTCTCTTCAATTGAAAGTATACCCAATTGCCTTAGTGCCCAATGTTATTAAAGATGATGGGAATGTTTTAAACCCTGCTTACAAAGTAGAATAAATTCCCGCTCAACCATTTGCATGAACTGATTGGAGTCAAAAGGAAGTTAAACATGGCTGAATGAGATTAGGGTGAAACATGGCTTGTCTACAAAGGTACTTAAGATATTGTCTATTTTAGAGATGATTCTAAAGGAATTCCTTCTTTCAATTCTCCCCTCACAATTTCCATAGCTCTCCTGAGTTCACCACAACCAAACATGTGAACATGAACCTCTAGGAAGAAACACAAGACCAAAGAGAGTAACTGCAAATCAAAATAAAGCACCAAACAAATTTTGCTAGTAGAGCTCGATTAAAAAGCAAGAGTATCCTTAATTCCTAGACCACTAACATTCTTAGATTTACAAATCTCCTTCCAAGAAACAAGGGGATATTTAAACTGATCTCCAGTACCTTTGTAAAGAAAATTCCTTGTTATATTGGTAATAATAGAAATAATAATTTTGGGTGCAAAGTGCAAACAATAAGGAGAACTTGTAAATCAGAATAGCTTGAAAAATATTATTATTATATTCTTGAGCCATTTAATATTACATTACAGAATGAGTTATTATATAAATGCAAGAATAAAACAACCAATCCTATTATTTAGGAACAATTTCCCAACAGCCTACAACCTACACGAAGCAATTTTTTTTTAAGTGCTAATGATAGCACGATATTAACAAATATAAAACTAACATATATCCCATAATGCTAACATATATTCTAAAATGCTAACATTAATTTATCTTTACCAAGTGGTTTAGTCATTATGTTTGCAATCTGGTCCTCTATAGGACAATAATAAAGAGAAATGCCTTTGTTATCAACCAATTGCTGAATGTAATGATGATGAACTTCAATATGTTTAGTCCTAACATGATAGACTGGATTCTTCACCATCTTGATAACACTTTGGTTGTAGCAGAAAAGTGAGGTTGGTGCAGTTTGATCTAATTGAATATCAACCGATAGCCTTCTTAACCACATTGCTTCACAACCTATATTGATTACTATCTTATATTTTGCTTCAGTGGAAGGTAATGCAATCATGTTTTGGAGCTTGCTTTGCCAAGAAATTACACCTAACCCAAGTGTGAAAATATAACCTGTTGTAGACTTTCTTGTATCAACTGATCCAGCCCAATCAGAGTCCATATATCCTGTTAGAATGAAGTTAACATATTGCTTATATAGTATGCCAAAGTCAAGGGACCCTTTGACATATTGAAGGACTCATTTTGCAGAATGCCAATGTTCTTCTTGACACTTAGACATTAAACACGAATGACAATTGACTGCAAATCATAGATCTGGTCTAGTAGTAGTAAGATAAATCAAACTACTAACCAATTGTTCATCCATTGTTCATTGTCCTGGGATGAAACAATGTTGGTTGCGAGCTTGATCCCAACTTCCATAGGTGTAGAGGTAGGATTGTATTTAGCCATTTGAAATTTTGTTAAAAAATATTTGGCATACTTAGTTTGTGATACAAATATTTTATGATTAGTTTGCCAAAATTCTAGACCTAAACAATAGTTAAGTAGGCTTAGATCTGTCATTTTAAAGATGGAACATACATCATGTTTCATCTGTTGAAATAATAGCACTGCTTCCAATGATGGCAAGATCATTAACATAAACATTTGGGATCATGATGTCACCCCCATTGGTTTTGATATAGAGTGGGTTCATAATAGCTTATTTTGAAACCAAAATCTCTAAGATATTGATCAATTTTAAAATACCAGGCTTGAGGGGCCAACTTAAGTCCATAGAAGGATTTGACCAATTTGCAAACCAAATGTTATTTTTCTAGAACCTAAAGCCCCTACTGTTGAGTCATGTAGACTTTTTTCTCCAATTCTCCATTCAAGAAGGCACCTTTTACATCCATTTGATATACCTTACATCCATATTGAGCAACAATAGAGAACCAATTGAAAGGTTACCATTTTTACAGTAGGAGAAAACGTCTCTTCATAGTCTACTCCTTTCTATGCATATCCTTGAGCAACAAGGTGAGCTTTATACGTGTCAAAAGAACCATCTGATTTACACTTTACTTATAAATCCATATGCAACCAATGGATTTCTTTCTTGGGGGCAATGTTGACAACACCCAAGTCTTATTTTTCATCAAGGCATCACATTCCACCTTCATGGCAACTTCCTATTTAGACTTCTCTTTGGCATCTCAAACATACCAAGCTCAAAGATCTAAGAAGTGGAAGTTAGAGCAAAATTTACCTATTCACTACCTTTTACAAGAAGTTTCCATGAATGCATATATCAGTCTTCTGTCACTTGATCTTTCATCACCTTTGGCAATTCATCCTCCTAGGCATCCTTCATCCTGATTGTCTTGTGGAGAGGAAGTATCACCCTCTTCTCCAACTGTTGCTTTTTCTTTGGAATGTGATTTTTCTAATTTTTTTTATTTGATTTCAACATCAGAACTTGTTCGAGAATCAGGAGTAGTTACTACTATGAATTCATCACTATCTATAGAGTTACCATAAAATGAAATATCCCCTATAGGGGATGGGGGTAAAAGGGTAGCGGACATTCCCTTGGGGAGCACTAGGATTGATTTTTTCTTTTTTTTTGTAAGATAGATATTTGTAAATAAAGTTACATTCTTGACCTTTAAAGTTTATACAAATGACCTTAGACTTCTCCTAATTGATTTTTTGACTTGGAGCTATCTCATAGTCTTGGAGGACTTTAATGACATTGTAATCTTTCATAGTCAGGGACATAAATAACATAGTGTCATCCATATTTGCTAGACTCAGTGAGTACTTGCTAGATTTTTTGTTTGGTGAGTAACTTGCCAAAAAACTTGTAGGGATTTTTGTGGAGTTTTTGGCAAGTACTTGGTGAGTTTGTGCCATTAACTAGGTGAGTCTCTGCTCAAACAAAAACTAAATTATTTTGTAAGAACATTTTTACAAACAAAAATGTGCCAAATATTTAATTTTTCCCTTAAGTGTTAAAATTGTGAAAATGGTGTGCAATATGAAGTTTTGTGTGGTTTCAAAGGCCTTAATTTGGGCTTGGTGGCTGACTCCAAACTCCATGAGTAGCACTGCCCCTTGACCTTGTTGGGGCGTTGCCCCTAGACACCCATGAGGCGCTACCCCTTGACGCTGTTGGGGGCGTTGACCCTAAACTCCCCTGAGGGGCGCTGCCCCTTGACCCCACTAAGGGCGTTGTCCCCTGACCCCCATGATGGGCGTTGTCCCTCAAGCCATTGGGCTCTCCACTCCTAGACCCTCACTAGTTATTGAGATCTCTTCTCATATAAGAAATTTGATTACAATGAGGGGATTTGGGAGTGAAGACTAGAATCAACAACTTAGACAATTATCTTTATCACTATCATAATATCATTGATCAATGATGAAGTATCATACTATCAGTATCAAATATTTAAGTGCCATTATTATAAAATGTACTACAACCTTTAGCTTTGCACAAGGAAGGTAGACAACAAATCAGAGGAGGTCATTGATTTGGTTGAGTTAGAGCAACAAACACAACCTTCAATGTCAAACGAGGAGCTGTAACAGAGTGCAAGGATTAGAATCTCTTCCCAAGTTTTCACTAGACTAGGGGAGAGGAAGATGTATAATGTTGTAATATGCAATTTATGAATTATGATGATGATTTTCAAA